>JAURVB010015016.1:0-26932 GCA_033002965.1 Piper betle
TCAGTAGGAAAATCAAGCGTAATAAATCTCACCGATACTGAAAGTTCAAGATCGGCTTTTGTGAAACTTCTCTTTTAATTAGCTCCGTAGGTTTCAACGTAGTTAATCCATCAATAGCTTTCCGAGTAACAAATTGTTTCTAATAGTATCTCTTTAGCATAAGATTAATATCATTTGTAATGACTTGGCCTAAAGTGTAATATAATGGGCTTAGTCATTTCTTTAAAATTGGTTAACCAAATTTTGAAGTGGATGACTTAGCCCATTACGTTACAATTTAGACCGAGTCGTTACATATAGTATTAAAGTCTCTTAGTTTCGTGTTAGATGATGGGTTGTACTAAGAATGTTGGTTAGGCTACCGGTCACGGGACAAAAGGTCATAAGTTGAAGCTAATAAAAGGTCAAGTGTAAGAATTTTGATGACAAAAATTCCTAAGGTAGTTGGATTGTGGGAACCTTCAACATAGTCTTACATTTAATATTTAATAGAGTAAGATCTTGTTTATTAAGTATGAATGAAATATAGATCTTCAATTTGGTTAACCACTTTTAAATAGATAACTTAGCCTATTACGTCCCACTTTGGGCCGAGTATGAATATATACAAAATCATTTAGTCACTTTTCGTAAGCAAGGTAATACTTTTCTATGCATAGATTTGATCGATAGTACTGCATTTACAATCACATAAATAGAATCAATACATATATATCATGTTTGGGTAAGTTCTGTTAAGCAAATATAATATTGTAATTGTGCATGAGGACGAATTTCATAATGCTCACATCATGAAATTACAAAACTTAACAAAATAAATAATTTGTGGTTTATCAATCAATTTAAAATCTAGAAAAAAATTATTCATCTATAAAACATGGATGGAAAAGTAGTTGTTGCTAATAGCAAGGTCGTCTAATTAAATTACTTATCACATGTTATTGACTTTTTTTAAACATCTATGCCACTTTCCACGGAAAATAAATTGACATGAAACCGACCACACATCAACAAGAAACAAGTGTATTGAATCTTTTGGCTAATTATAAGACACACAAAAATTTAACATCTATTAAATTCATTGTCAAGGACTTGTAATTTCAATTTCTAGTAGTGATATCTGTAGAAAATAAATATACGATAATATAAATAAGAGAAAAACTTACCTTACAACGAAATAGAACGATTGACAAGAGTCACCATTCTCATAAGTTAAAACTTGATCACTAAGAAAAAGTTTATTTTTCACGACCTATCATCCCTTTCATTGGAAACACCGTAACTCGTTATTCTCTTCTTGAAGTTGGGGTGAAGATGTACTATTTATAGGTTTTTCATCATTATCTCAAACTAACTGATAGGATAAATATCATGAGTTAATATTTGATTAATTTGAAACTAAGTTAAGGTTAATCACTTGATTTTATGAGTTCATCCCTTATAGGTGTCTCCACAAAAAAATACACTGATTTGGTGAGTCCACCACTTATGAGTATCTCCATTAGAAAATATGCCAGCATTTCTCATTCACACATAATAGAATAAAGGTGTGTTACCAACTTATGGGTGCCACCAAAGCAAATCTCACTCTCGTACATGAAAATGCATGACAGTGCTCTAAAAATATTTTTTATATGAGAAGTAAGTTCTGCGATTTATAAGTATAACTGAATATGAAAGCTCAAACAATGCACCTGTTAGGGATACATAATAGCTTATATGTAATCGTTGTACCCTGGACTATTAGTGAAAATCACATATTCCTTAAATTATTTTGCTTCACAACTTGTGGTTACATTATTCAATCACAAAGATTTATAATGGTCTAGACTTAAATACAATTTATAATAGTCTTCCTTTTACATTTATATTATTTTTGATATGCAAAATGGTGACTTTCCTAAACATGCCCCTTATCACCTGATTATCATAGTTATAGGTTGCAAACTAAAGAAAGAAACATCGTTTTGCTATATCAAATATAGTTGTAAGTAACTAAGGGTATTGAGAAGCAGCTTTGCTTTGAAGATCTCACTTAGTGGAGAATCAAAGATCATTCTCCCACTACCCTCTTGGTCGTAATAACACACATGGTGTAAATCACATGATATGGTGGATAGTTATTCACATAAAAAATAACTCATATATTGTGTATGTCCTTTATCAACACCATAGAGGTGAATGCTCGGTGAAAAAATCATTCATCCCATTTGATATATTATTTCTTGTGTTAGTGAACATAAATTATGTAAAAACATTGTAAGTTTTGACTAATATTTCTTTAATTATGTATGATAACTTTAACATTTCAAATACTATCATAAAATATCATTTTTTAGAAAAAAATTATATATCTCAACAATGAGGTCTTTTATGTGATAGCATAAAATTTCATCAAAAAATGCTCTTAAAAGCAATATTATTCAAGATATCATTTATATGGTACATGAGATTAAAATTTATTACTTACGATAGTAATAAGATTGTCTCCTCTCAAAATGAAATAATCTTTTAATAGTAAATAAAATTACTTTAACCAAATTATTTCATGTTGCACTATCTTGTAGAGCATTAAGGTCTATATTAAATGCAAAATACTAAGTTATGTATTTGTCATGAATATTATAACTTAACATATAAGTTATATTTACATTCATGAAATGATTTGCATTATTAAGATATGTGCCTAATTAGCTTTAAACAAGTAATTCATTTGCAAATCAGTATACATGTAATTTTGTACACACAAAGCTATGAAGAATAAAAAAATAATTTTGAAATGTTCATGTCTATATATTAATGATATCTTTCCCTTTACTCTCAAGCAAATAAAAAAATTTGTTTCATTTACATGTCATTAAATGACAAAAAAATATGCATAAATATTCAAGTTTTGGGATACTCAGAATTAATGATTAATATTATTACATTAACTCGCCTTAATTTCAAAAATAAAAATTTGTGTATTTAAATATACAAAATAGATTTTAACACAAAGTGAAAATATTTTTGTACTTATGTCAATTTTAACACAAAGTATAAACCAACTAGTAATTTTGTTAATTTTAACACAAAGTATAAATCAAGTAGTACGCACATGTCCTTAATTTTAAAATAAAGAGTTATTTATCTTATGAAAAATAAGTACCAATTTTCAAATGTACCCAACATTGTAGAACGTCAATGATGATACCATGTATCATAATATATCTTTTAAGAATTGTTAAAAAATTCATGATTTTAGATGACAATTAAATATAAACAATTTATCAGAGCACATTAAATATTCATAATGATCTTTCATAATTCATACAACCAATTCAAAAATCTTGTCAATCCATCCGGTTATATCAGCACAAAGTTTTAAGACTTCATTTTATATTCGTGAATTCAATTTATGTTTCCATCATCTTTTAAGAATTCAAAGTAAGAATTCACCATTTTATAAAATATAAAATCACATCAAAAAATAATGTAACCTAATATTTATATAAAAGAAATAAAGTTTCCAATTATCAATTTGAAACGAAAAACATTTATATATACACTTGCATAGAGTTGTATGTAGTATCATTTTGTGTTATTCTCACTTAGATTAAATTTTGATCATCAACCACGTCTATGTAAAGGTTGATATTATTAAGCATCACAAATCTCAAAACTATAAATCAATTAATAGAATAAGTCAGAGATGTGAACGTAGATTTATGACTTTCAAAGTCATCATCCAACTAAAATAAAAACGCAAAGCCTTCGTTTAGAGTACATCATAAAAATTGTTGATTATGAAAATATTTGGTTAAGTATCTTTGTTCCCACTTAATAGAATATTATTGAAAATATAATCAAAATCACATCGTGTAATGATGAACTTAACCACCAAGTAAAGATTTTGTTCTTAATTTCGAGAACTCTAGTTTGTCACGAAATGTATAGAACATTTTAATTGACAAATAATTATCCTTATTTCCACATTATTTCTCTAAACTAATTAGAGAAAAATAATAGTCTTACACCATATACAATAAATATTTGGTATTTATTATATATTCAGTTGCATGCCAAAATAAAAGAAGCAACAAAATACTGCATTATGATACAAAATCATTTAAATACCAAATTAAATGAATACATTACCCAATAAATATGGTCATTTTAATACCTTACCCTTAAAAATAGAGTATAGATATCAAATTATTTAATCTAATGGAAGCTTGGTTCTAGTTATAAACTCATAAGAAATTTAAATGAGAAGGAATAATTCTGAGCAAGTTAACATACAAGAAAATGCATGTTTATTAAAGGATCTGTAATACCTTTGCTAGCCAATTATTTCACAATGAACATTGCTCAAACTTTATGATCGTTATAAAAAAATAATCTATGCAAGTATCCACAATTATAATTGTATTAGAACTAATCTGAATTAAAAAATAATCATTAGTACACTTGAAAAAGATTGAAGACAAGTAAAAAGTGTTTAAAAAACACCTATTCGGGTAAAAGAATTGACTAACACAAAGAATTAGTAATAAATAACCATTCAGATATCAATAATTAACTATGTGGCATAGAATCAAACATTGAGTTATGCTCGCAATCATCGTTTACTTACCCACATATTTAATAATTGTATCTTAACTGAATTTGAGCCACAAAGTTCTAGATAAGATTAATAAATAATCTCCCAACCGAGAACTCCTAGTCATTTTATATTTCACTTTTAGCATCAATTAAAAAGACATTTTGTACAACACATGGAGAAAATTGTATATTTTCTTTGGACTCTTTACTAGAGCCAAATTATTAGTAATAAACTATTACTAGCATCAAACAACATTATACATATATATTAATTAATATACAATAAATACATTTCTAAATTATGTACATAAAGTACATTGACTATTTGTATACACAAGTGTACAAAAAAACATTTATACAAAGTATATTGTTAATTAGTATACATAAAGTATACAAAAATATGCACATAAAGTACCTATTAAAATATTTTATATCCACAAAGTACATAAAATATTGTACACAAAGAATATTTCTCATTTTTTTAAAATGTACATTTTAGACATTTATTTGTACACAAAGTACATAAAAATGTACATATTATTCACTATGTATATGAAATAAATAATATTTTATTAGAAAAAATTGTGTGATTAGTGCACTTTATCTTGTCATTAATTATTGATATTTAGGAACACAAAATACTACTAAGTATAAGTTCGTTTGTAACAAGCTATTTATAACTTGTTATCGATTTCTTTTTCAAATTTATTATCTTTCAATTCTTGTCATAAAAATAAAAATTAAATATTGGACAGATAGCTACAAAGCAGTTTTAATCATAAATAATTTCCATATAATTGTTACCTAGACAATCTCTTATTATAATGGTAAGTGAGATATAAAATTCAAAATAATAAACATGAAAAATTTGGTAGGATAAAAAAATCCAACTTCTATTGCCAACGGGATCATGTCTACCACTAACATAATTGGTCAACTAAAAATTTTAACTATCTCTCATATCTAATATTGAAAATTGATTTAATATTTGTCATAAAGACAATGGTAAATCACTTAGACTTTGTAAAATTGGTCTATAATTGACCAGATTTTAAAAATTAGGATAATTTTTTATTTGATTAGTATATTTATAGCTAAATTCGGTCCAAGTCCATTTAATGAAAATGGTCCGGATCGGAACATATCAGTTAAATCCGATTTTATTCTTTTGGATCACTAAGAACCAATAATTCAATTCGTGTAGAGCCAATCATTAAAAAAAATTTGAGCAAATTCAAAAAAAGAACAAATTATTTATATTTTCAATATTGTTATAAAAGTAGTTGGTCTCTAAAAGTAGTGACACATGTACCTCCAAAATACATCGTGTTCATGCATATACCTTTTGGACACGAGGAGTATAGAGGATTTACTGTAGCAAGTATTAACTCCCTATAATATTTTTTAATTAATATAAATCACCTTAATTAGTAGTATTTTAAAAAAAATAATAGTATTAATTAAATTAATATCTTCTAACTAATGTTATTTACACCAATCAAAAAATTTAAGGGAGTCAAAAGTTTGTTGTAGCTCTTGCTACGACAAATACCTAGCCAATGACTAGATGTTACTCTCTCTACATTAAACATTCACAGTTATATACTTTTTTCCACTATCCTTTTTAACTTTGGTTGCGGTTATATTTCTTCTTAGAACGTATTGATTTGATTCCATAAGCGAGACCACCACCCAATAGTATGTTGCCGCCAGAAGCAAAACCAAATATTTTTCTGGAGAATCTCCTAATTGTTTTAGAGCAACTAGAAAGAGGTTCTATCAAATCCAACTTCTCATGGATTCCAATAGGAAAAGCCTTTCCTTCAATTTTTATGGTGGAACACATTAATGTGAACCCTTATTATAGCGTAGAAGATAATGTTAATTTGTTGATCAAATATATATTATAAGTACTAGCTTTAAACAAGTGAAAATGTCAGAAATTTTGTACATCTTTTTTAAGGGTTTAGTAATTTTTTCTGTACTGAAATTAATCGATTAAATTTCCTAAGATACGTCCCCGTACTAACTTCTTGTAATTAATCAACTGGCCAAGGCTTAAGTACCTAAAGTGTCATTAGACGTAATGACTCTTCTAGTGTGCGGCCATTAATTCGTTCAAACACAATCTTGATATCTCATTAAGTATATATACTGATATAAGTATAGATATATCTATACTTAATTATCGCCCTTGATAGAGAAGCCTGCAACAAGCATAGCAAGCAGTTGAAGCTTGCCTCGTACCCATGGAAGAGTCACCAATGGATACGAATAACATCCTTGAATACTTGAAAGCAGGGCTCAAAGAAGGGAAGATCTCAAGCACCCGGTACAACAGCATCGTCGAAGATTTGAAGAAGCCATGCTATTCATCAGAAGAGGAGAAGAAGATCCTCTCCGCGTGCAGATCAATGGTGGATGACTACAAGAAGCGTTCATGCAAGGTCTCCAAAAACGAGTTCGACGCCATGGTCGCTGACATCGATAGCTACGTTAACAACACCTCCCCTCTCATGTCTGTATTCCGAGTTTCCATGGTCGAGTTGATGGACGACGTTGTGTCGGCCACTTTGGCTTGTGTTTTGGAAGAGGAAGGGAAGCTTGTAGGGTGCGATTGGGCAGGGCTGTTGGAGGCCATGGAAGGGTTGGATAGGATGGTTGTTCCCGCGGAGGTGGGCGGCGGCCGAGGCGTCAGCGGCGGTTCCGGACAGTGCTTTATTTGCAGGGAAGAGTTGGGGAAGGTGGGCGCTGTGGTGAGGATGACGAATTGCGGGTATAGCTGCCATTCTCGGTGTCTCTTGCAATGGCATGGTGAGAATGCTGCTTGCCCTAACTTTTGTGGGTTCATGTTGCAGAGAGGGTAGGCAGCGCATAAAGATGCACAACATTAGAAGTGTTTAAATTCGTTTATCTGTTTCTACATGAATTGCTAGTTATTTTAGTGCATGTCATGTTAATGTTCATAGTTTAAGGTTTTCATGAATCATGCTTTATATGTCCATCACCTACATAGAGATAGAGACAAACCTTTAAACCCTAAAAAAATTGTACTTTTACGTATAAAGATATGATTCTTCTTTCAATTCGCATTTTGATTATTCGTTATTTAAAAGAATATGTTGTTATATATATATCTGCCTTTGTTCTGGTATTTGTCTCTAATCGTATGGAGTGATTAGTGTAACATGATGCACACTTGAGGTGATGTGAAAATGATTATTAATACATTACATATTATATGTTTAGATATATTGTTTAGTATTAGATTATAGTTTGATGTTAATCCACAGTTCTTATACGAGGATTTTTTTAAGCGCACTTTTTTATGGTGTTGATTCTGGACTAATTCAACTATAGAATTAGATGGGATAATAATGTTCATGTTTACATATTTGTGTAGGGGGTAATTTACCACTCTTTTTACTTTACAGATTTACACGGTGCCATTGACACAGTCTAAAAATAAATAAAATGATACAATTTCATCAAATTATATTGCCAATCAAGCATAAGGTTGTGTCAGTAGAAGGGTTGAATTCCACCGTGTAGGAACTCCTCACAATGCTGCTTCTCTTTACCATTGTCGTAGTACCCTCAATGTAATTAATTTGAGCTTTCTTTAATCAGTTCAATGCTTCCTATGCAGTGTTCAGATAAATGCCGGTCACTCTCCTTTTTGTGGCTACTTTGATCAATTCCACATTGCAGACTTTCTCAGGGACTTTTAATAGTCCAGATTCTACTGTGAATATCAAGAATATGGCTACTAGGAATTTCCTGCCAACTTCATCAATCAATAACCTTTTCACCTGTTGAGAAGAGGTTCCACACCACTGTTCCCACTAAATATAGACCTACTGAAGCTTTAAACACATCATCCCAAGAACCTGACCACACATGAAAAATGTTGTTAATGGAAGTGAAGGTTGCCGGAGGGCTCGCTTATCGTGTAATTCTACAAACTGGTTACCATATTAGATCTAGCAAGTACTGCTGCTTTTGATCATTTAAACATTTTGATTCAAGTGTGGATGATGATTTTAGTGTAGATTTTCCTAAATTTTGTTCTGTGACAGTTATAATTCATATGAAAAAGAAATAACTAACCATGCTGCAAAATATATCCGGTTGCTGCTGTTCCAAAGACACCAGCAAGAACGCCGGCAGTGTTTGACAATCCCAGCAGTACTCCCTGCACAACAATCAAGTGAATTCAGGTCAGGATTACCAAGCCTTTATGGCTTGACAAGATCTACTTTTTTCAGATACCAGCACACACAAGCCATGAAACAGATTAAAGTGGAACAGAACGATAAGCTCAAAGATTTCTGAACTCATCAAATCAATGTCTTGATAGTTTGAATAAGTCAAAGAGAGCCATTCAAAGTGAGCAGTTGCATATTAATCCTCTTTAGGCCATGTATTTTTGCAGCCATCACAAATAAGCTCCAAGATTGAAGAACTCGTCAAATCAACTTTTACCAAATCAATATAGTTGCAATCAGAAATTAAACATGAATCTTCTTTAACAATAAGATTTTGATTGTCTAAATTGATAGTATAGATTCACTCCAAAAGATTGGCATCCGCTTGTACTCAAATACACCAACTCAGGCCGGCCGGAGCAGGGTTGTTATGACAGTGGAATACAGAAAATAGAAGAAACCTGAACTTGGGTGGGGAATAAACTTTTATACTTACAGCATATCTGGGAGCAATGTCTTGATGATTTGAATATAAGCCAGATTGGGAGAATGCATCTGTTCCCTATTAATATGTACAGCAGTCAGCTAGCTGTGGAACATTGCATAAATCGAATTCCAATTCCACAAAAAGACCTTTAAAGACATACTTGACTGCAGGCCATGCAAAGCACTGCCATGGCAGGAGAATTGACATGACTCAATTGAGTTAAAAAGAAAGCTGGCCCAAGAAACCCAATTGATTGCATAATCTGAAAATATTGCAAAGTAGCATCAAATATAATTCAAAAAAATTTATAAAAAAAAAAACTTTATACTTGTTAGAATTTACAAATGCATCTGTGATAAACTCCAAAATACCTTTCTAACTGTTGTGACAGGCAACCCTTTACTGACCAGAGTATCAGCAATACATCCACCAATATTTGCTGAAAATGCCATTGTAAGCCAGGGCAGAACACACAAAAGCCCTGATTCTGTGAGATTGAACTTCAAAACCTGGTACAATGAAACAAGAAACTTAAATTAGTGTTGATGGTACGTTGAAAAATCAATTTAAGGGTTTCCAAAAGGAAAAGCAACTCTGGTGGTAATAGGTGGGCATCCATGTGAGAAGAATAAATGTCCCCCAGTTATGGCAAAAATGAGAAACAATCAAGGCCCAAACTGGTGCCTTGGATAGTATTAATCCCCAAGGAATGCTAGTCACCGGCTTTTTTGGGGCATTGTTATAAAAAATGAGCTTCTTCTCTTCAGGGAGAAGTTCTGGATCCTCAAGTGGTGAACTGTAAGCCTGAAAATTTTACATCTCTATGAACTAAATCATGCTAATTTCAAGAGAAATTGGAGGACTAAGAAAAGGTCCAGTCGTTTTAGCTATATACCTTATTCTGCCATGCAGCAAACCATATGGTCCCAAGAGAACCAAAGGAATAGAAAACAGATGGCCAGCCAAACTTGTGTATAAACAGTGGTGAAAATGATAGACCTGTAACTGATCCCAGATACATTCCACTGTAAACAAGGGCCAAAGATCTACTCCTCTCTGACACAGGTATCCACTTCGAGAGAATATTATTCATGGCAGGCATAGCTACTCCCTAGAGGAAAATAAACAGAAATTGGCAAAAATTTAGTTTGGTTATAAATGTGCAATAATCCAACAACATGCAGCAAAACTACTTATATGAAGCAGTCTATCACACCAACCTCTCCAATTCCCATGAAAGCGCGAGTAACAAGTAGGAAAGGCAATCCAAGCTTAGCAGCTATGGGCGTAAAGGCTGTAGCAATAGACCACCAAACAACTCCAAATCCCAAGACTAGTTTACCCCCAACTGTGTCAGCCAATATACCCCCAGCAACCTGTTTTTTATGTTTGCAGTATTAGAAGAGATGTTAAATGCTTTACTTAATAGATACTAAAGAAAATTTCAATTCAAATGAATACAAAATATCCAAATCAAGACTAGGTCTGCATAGCCTAGTGGCATACGAGCTTCTTAAAGAACAGCTCAGATAACAAAACATGGCTTTTATTTGTCTTTCAAAGGAGGATAGAAGCACAAATCTGATACGTCTAACACAATAAAACTAGAATAGAAATTGGCAAATTCTGAATCCAATTTCAATATTCTAATTGAAAATCATTAATTGGAGAAAAATCTAAGCAGCACAAATGACCAACCTGAGTCAGAAGGTAACCCCAGAAGAAAGAAGACTGAATCAGACCAACAGTGGAAGGGTTCCAGTTGTATTCTGCAGACATGGGAAGAATAGCAATGCTCATATTCACCTACCAAAGCAAGAGAAACCCCTTCCAGTCAATAAAAAACCACACAAAAAACTCATCCTATCAATCAAATAGGAGTAACCCAACATCCAAAAACGCAAAAATAAAAAAATGACAAGTTTGTCTTGTTATAACCATACATACCCTGTCCATATTGCAGAGTAGAAATGCCGAGAAGCAGAGCAGCACAATCACCCACCTCTTCGGAAACTGCTCCCACCATGGCAACGAAGTCAGACCCCCCACCACCGCCGCCGCAGACGCAGCAGCAGCAATGAGCTCCTCATCCGACACACCGGCTCTCCCGCACACCATCCGGGAACCTGACAGACTCCGGCAGCGACTCGGCGAGCTCCAAGGGCTCCGACTTGACATTGGCACCGGTCCATCTCCCCCGGCGAGCTCGCACAGCCGGAGACGGAGGCCGGAAGCAGCAGGCGGCGGGGAGGCGGGGGCAGGCGGGCCGGCGAGGGGGGAGGGGGAGGAGGAGGAGGAGGACGGGTGAGGAGGTCATGGGGGTGGTGGAGAGTGTGGGAGGTGGAGGTGGCTGGGCATGGATTGTGTTATTTGTGTTGTTGCATGGCTTTTTTGATGGTTTCGAGAGTAGGGGAGAGGAAGAAGACGGGAGTGTTGAGTAGAAGATATTGCAGAGTCGACACTGGTGCTTATCAGTTGATAGTTAGATATGGTGATATCTAAGGGGAGTGCTAGGACTGGTTCTCCCGCCTTCACGTGTCCTTCCCCTTTGATTCTTCATGCTAGATCTTTTACTCTTTATATAGGTTTTTTTTCCCAAAAAATAAAAAATATAAAAAACTAATTATAGAACTTGTTGACATGGATCACCGGAATAGAACACCGGCTTGTTCATAGTTCGATTTCGCACCATACTTATTTAGATTGAATTTTATAAGAGAGATTTTTACCGATATACTCCTATATTACTCGTATAGGGCGGGATGAGCCATGATTCATATACTACTCACATACGGTAGGATAATCCACGACATATATAAGTAATATACAACTCGTATATAAATAATATGAGCTGCTGGACTATCTGATTAGAAAGATGGCTCAAATTAGATTGCTGTAAAACAAAATTTTACTTGAGGCTGCCGGGCGAGAGGATGTCCCAATCCAAACTGCCAGAATTTAATTATGCATGGCCACAATTGGCTAAAAGAACAAAAATCGGTGACCTGATTTGTTTGACGACTATGGAAGGAGAGGTGGGGGAGGTAGGGCATATATTTTTTTAAGATGAGAGTTAATTTTAACTATCCTTCTAATTGGATGGTCCATGATCAATTAGGCTCAGATAATTTATATGAGTCACGACTCATAAACTTTTTATAATATATATTGTCAGGAAAAATTAAAGGCTAATTTTTAGAAAGAGTTTCTTATAATAAAAGGGAGAAATTTTTTGATATTACCGTGAGGTAGGAAAATCATGTCTAATTAAAAGAATTATCTAAAATATAAGGGCAACTGGATCTAGCCATAATACAAGGGCAACTAGGATCTGATCACCTATAGGCAATTTGATGCCTTGCCACCGGGCCAAATATTTAAATTAATTTTTTTAAATGAGTAGTTGTTTTTTATTATAATATAAATTACCCTTTCATGGTAATATACATGATTTTCCCACCATCTCACAATATCACAAATTATCTCCTTTTTATGGGAAAAAGTTCTATTAATAATTATCTAAAACTTGTTAGCACGATGCTCGAGATATAATTAAAATTATTAAAAATATATATATCATCATAATCAATTTCAAGATTATCAATATATTATTTTTTAAAAAGAAATAATGAATACTTATTTAATTTTAGCAAAAAATATAGTTGCATTCAAATATTATCATAATCAATTTCAAGATTATCAATATATTATTTTTTTAAAAGAAATAATGAATACTTATTTAATTTTAGCAAAAAATATAGGTGCATTCAAATATTAAAAATAATTTAGTTTAATAAGTAAAAAAATTTAATAACTAAATAGAAAGTATTTTTTTAATAAATTTTTAATTCAAATAGAAATATACTCTAAGGTTTTTCAAATAATAAATAATAATATGTAAATAAATAAACATATAAAATTTGTACACATTAAATCAAATATATATTAATTTGACAGTATAATTATAAATATATTAAAATTTATTAGTATTTTTGAGTCCTAATTTACGTAAAATTATAGTCCAACTCTTTCTTAATAATAAATAATTATAATAAAAAATTAAAATTAATTAAATATTAAGAGACCCGTAAAATTATTGTGATATGAGAATCAACTACGATAACAAAAAAGCTAAAAAATGATTAGAGCAATAAAAGTCCGAGCACTCTAATATAATGAGGTTGATACCTTCACTTAAAATATTAAAACAAACTCAACCCAAAATTATAAATGAATATACACAGTGTTATTTCTTATAATAAAGCTTTATTAATAATGATTATTTATCTTACACATCGTATTAATGTTAAATTGCCAAATATATGCTCTTACAAAATTATTAAAAATATTATACTAGCCCAAGTTCATATTAAATATCAATAAACTCCATTAACTCAAGACCAAAACTAATTTGTAAAATTATATGATTTGCAAGATATTTAACCGGAAAAAAAGACATTTTATAAAACTTTCAAAAGCTCAAATGTATACATTTTTTTACGATAAGGTTTGAAGACTAATAAACCTGCATCAAAAAGTGCACAATTTAATTAGGATGCCTCGGAAAATAAATAGCAGAAAACGAAGGATAATAGTGTAAAAAAGAATAAATCAAAGAGGTAGAGACAAGTCTGGATAAGCAACTTGTGGAGAGCTCGTGGATCAAACGACCCCCTCAATCCTCCACCGTCGGATTCACCACTAATCTCACCCGATCAAACTTTCATCCAACGGCCGTCCTTCTTCCAAGTCCATGCACAAGCTATATCACCCCCACCACCATGCTCCTCCCCTTCTCACCACACACATCCCTTCCCCACCGTTGCCTTCCAAGCTCGTCAAGAGCAGACCATGGCCGCCTTCACCATCGCCTTAGCCCCGCCGGTGGCGGCCGGGAGGGTGTTCGCAGCCACCGCATCGAAGACTAGTGGCCGCGAGGAGAAGGGGCTGCTGGATTGGATCCTAGGGGGGCTGCAGAAGGACCAGCTGGTGGAGACGGACCCCATACTGAAGAAGGTGGAGGAGAAGAACGGCGCCCCGCCGGAGAAGAGCTCGGTCGCGCCTCCGAAGAAGAAGAACGGCGGCGGATTCGGAGGCCTTTTCGCCAAGAAGTGACCATCAATATGGATAATCCATTTGATTTGAATTTCCCTTGTCTTTGTTTTGTATTAATGATCGATCACTCACAGATGCTCAATTATATGACTCTAAATTTATGCAATTTTTATTTGATTTTGCAATATATCTGATTGCATACTTAACTTCAATTTGGTAATAACCTTCATAAAAATTTATCTTATTAATTATTGATATCTTTTTATTCCGTGTGTGTGTGTCTATCTATTTATTTATTTATGTGTCAACCTCGTATGAAATATGATATATGATATATGAGTGAAATGAGAAACATAACTCTAATGGTCTAGTTTAATCTGTGAAATTGGATAATAATTTCTAACTTGTAATTTTAATTCGACTGAAAGTTTATAATACGCTGCGTATAAGATGAAAAAATTTGTATTACTTTATCTAAAAAATTTGTATTACTTTATCTATTATGCTTAAATATGTTTAATCTTTAATCATATTAAAGATGTATTCTTGTGATCAAAATGACAAACTTCGTGCCATTTCGTGATAGTTAGATAACTGAAGTGAGAAATTGATTGTCTTTAGTGGAAACAATAAGTAGTTCAAAGCCCAAGTCAATAATTCCCGAATGCAAATATATCTTCTTTTTCATTTGGATAAAGATTTTAGAAAATGGCGGGGTTTTTTTATTAGATTCTTTTTAGCATTGTCTAAGCGAGGATGCCTTGATATTAATTTGTTATAATCAGACAGTTGATGGTGTTAAGTGAGAATCAAACTCTTTAGTCCTTACCCTTGCATTGACAAGTCTCTTCAATTACTCATACATTCAACCCTGTATTTTCAATACTTAATATGACCAAACCTGGAATATAAGTTGGGGATATAATTCAACGTCTATATTTATCTTTTCCTTATCTAAGCCTTCATCGTAGTCCTGTTTTGTTTTTCTCTAACCTATTAAAGCACTACAAAATTTTAAACAAAATATTTTAAAAATACTTTGAGAACTGTGATAGTAACGATGAGGGATGATGATGAAGATCCGGGATGAATGTATGATGATAATAATAATAATAATAATAATAATACAAGCAAACATGATCTAGATTCTAAAAGAATTTCTTAATGGGCCGAGACTTGTTTAGAACGAAGCCCATCATGGAAAAAGCCCACATCTAAAACGTGTTCAATGACCAATTAAGACAAAATCCGACTATTTTTCACAAATTCAGAAAAAAATCAAAATCAATAAAAAAAAGAGAAGAAGAAAACCAAAATTCGATCCCTCCAATTCCAGATCTGCTCTCCAAAACCATCCCCGATCTTCGAATTCCCATCGCCTTCTTCGATTCCATCCCCGATTCTGATTCAAATTCGTTCGCCAACGGAAAATTTGCAGTTTTTTGACACCCGAATCGCCGCATTTGGTGGAGTTTGCCGTCGGCGAGGAGGTTTCCGGTGGCGTTGGGGTTCCGGCGATTTCGGCGGCGGTGAAGGCGGAGAGCGAAGTATGTGGGAGAAGCTGGCCAATTTCAAGGAGAACCTGTCGCAGATCGCTCTGGATGTACAGGACGCCGCCGAGGAGCTGGACGGTTACGGATCTCAGGCCGCCGGCGGCGAGGACGGCTCCGTCTTCGACGACCGCCGGGATTCCCACCGTTTTGCGCAGTCCAAGTCTCCACTTCGGGCTTCTACGCCCAGCCGGAACGGTTCCCCCTCCTACCCGATGTGAGAACCGTCGCCTTGCTTTGTTTCTAATGATGAAAATTGAAACTGTTTGTTTGTGGAAAACGCTGAACGTTGTGCTTTACTGTAGTAATTTGGCAATGGATTGCAGACTTGATTGCTTGGAATAGTTTTATTGATTTTGTGAATTATTTGCCCGTGGAATGATTTGAGAATAATGAGAATGTGTTGATTGTTGATCGCTATATTTATGACAAAGTTTGCTGCTGGTACGACGTTGATGAACAAATTTGTCACTTGTGCATTTGTGCAGGCATATGGAGGGGGCATTATGCTTTTAAGTGTGTATGGTTTTTGTGGTTTTATTGAAATATCTAAACTGAAATCTGGAAAGTAAGTTTGTTTTTTTATTAGCATGTTGATTGGAATAATCCTTATACTTAGTTATTTTTTCGGCAATAAACTCTATTTGTTTGGATGGAGCTATAGTTTTCTGTTGTTATACAAGCTGATTTTAGTTAAGTCTAAGATTAGGAACGAACTTCCATTGCAGGCTAGTATATAAGCAAATATGAGGATTTCCAGGTAGATTTTTATCCTTATTAGTTTGCCTCTTAAGTATAACTTGGTTTACTCAAAATTTATTTGCAGCAATTAAAATGGTATTATACAAAAACCGATAATTATGTTTTTAGTAAGACCGTACATTTTCCCCACATTTTGGTATTAATATTCTTATGTTTTAACCTTGCTACTAAAGGTATATCGGTGTAAAAATGTTTCTTCTCTAATTGTAATTCTTTTGACCTATATTTGTTTTACCTATCTTTTGTAGCTTGAGCGTTACAAAGCTCAGATACAACGGCTTCAATCATCTGAAGCAGAAATAAAAGCACTATCTCTCAACTATGCTGCTATGCTGAAAGATAAAGAAGTATGGCACTTGTGACCTATTGTCTGTTATTTGTGTTTGAATATTTTCCCATGTGTTCACATATTTTGTAGTATTTGTTGAGATCTTATTGCATGTTGCATTGAGAACCTTTTTTATCCAGCTGGGACATTCTTCACCTGGCATTAAACTGCTTCTTAAATGATACATCATCTGTGTCTAGAGAAGCTTGAATAAAATGGTTTTGACATAGTCAATAAGAGTATAAGTCTTCAATAGAAATTTTAATCAAATTGTCGTGTTTAATTTGATAGACTTGATAAGTATTCTGAATTTTCGTATAAGCTATCCGCAATAATTTTACTTTGATTAACTGGGGCTGAATCATGCATGAAGCTTGCAATGGAAAATTTTTTTTTAACTCTAGGACATAATCATGTTTTTGGCAAATCCTGTTTATATATTTATTGTGGCAGGAAGAATTACTGAAGTTGTATGAAGAAAATAGTTTATTGAAGAAAAATTTGGATACAAGGGTTGTCATTGATGGATCAAAAAATGGGAATCCTAAGACGTCATTGAGCAGTCCAAGGTCTCTTAAGGTACTATTTACATGTTTATTAGCTATTATTCGATGATGTTGATTTGACTTGCCATTAAATATAATCTTTTTAGTGATCATAGTAGGGGCAATTCCTAGAATAGGCTGTTTATTAATTTTGGATCACTATCTTTGACATGGCCTGGACTTTGATTTGAAGCATTAAAACATATGGCTTTGCTGTGCCTTTGCTTGAATGTTTTTTACGTAGAAAACTGTGAATCTTTGATATAAACATGCGAAGAATTCTGTGCTGGTTTTGTTATGGGAACAACCAAAAGCTTGCACCAGGCCAAGTATTCATCAAAGTAACTTCAGAGCTCACAGTCCTGACCACGATCGAAGGAATTATTTTCTGGGTTACAGATATGCTCATAGTTGTTTATATGGAAAAGTTTTTTAAAGCTTCTGGCAAAAAATTGTTACAAGGACTACAATCGTCTATTATGAATTGCTTTTGCTTGTCTGTGGTTTTGGGCTTTACTTATTTAATTGAATTTCTCATGTCTATGCCATCATCCCTTTTTCATGAAAGAAACTATTGTTGGTGATACTGATATTTGTATTCTGTTCCACATGGGAAAATCCTGAAGGGCAATAGTGAGCAAACAAGCAATAAACAGCAGAAGAATACAATAGGAGTAAGCAATCGTTTGTTCGGAAACTACTCACAGAAAGCTGTGGGCATCAGACATGATATATCTAGCAATGGCACTACTCATACCTTGAATTTGGTTGGGGAAGAGAAGGTGCGCAGATAATTATTTCAGCTATAGCCAACTATGGCTAAATTCTATGTACTGATTCACTATAAATGGAAACTATACGAGGTGCAACTTACTTGTCGTATGTTGGTTTCTTACCACAAGATTGGCTGGCATCATGAGATTGTTATTGTTTGAGAAAATTTAGTATAATTTTCTATTGCCATCTAGTATTTAAGAAATTTGTTTTTTTAACAGTCATAGTAAAAATGCACGCAGTAAACCTACTAAGTATAATGTTTCCTGGGACCGCCCTCCCTCACCACATACATTCAAGCTACCCACTCACACAACAGATCTCTTATATTGTTAGCCTTGGGTATTTAACTCTTCACCTCTTATCCAAATCTCATGTCCAAAATCATCACAACAGGTTATGTTTGACAAATGAGACAATGCTATTCACTTGGTGTGATGATTTCACCATGTACCTTTTTAATATGAATAATGATACTACTTTATGCCATTTTTGTATCCAAACATCCTTCTTCTTGAATGTGTATTGCAAAGATTAAGATTTTCCCATGCTTGAGTAGACACTTTCTTAGTTTCCAGTTTCCTGTTCAGCAATTCAATAATATTCTGGTTTGCTGTGGTGCTTTAAGCTGGATAAAATGAACCAGTACATAACGCCTATCTGGTTCTATATCCATTCTCCATTTATACTAGCTGTGAGTACTCTGTACCATAAAAATAAACTACTTCGTCCCTTCTTAAACACTTCAAGTGATGAAAGTTGTATGTGTCATGGTGAATGTGAAGTTTTAGTTTGTTCAAAAAGAATGGAATATGGAGTATTATGAGCGAACCACCATGAGATAGAGTGTTCATTTTGTTGATTAATGTTCTGCTATTTTATTTATTTGATATAAGCGCTGGATTTGACTTGTAAATATTTTCTTTGAGGGCAGGAAAACTTTTTTGAGGAACATGATTACGAGAAAGAGTTGAGGGCACTACAAAATAAACTTGAGAAAGAGCAGGGAAATTTGTCTGCCTTGTCCCTTGAACTGCAAGGTGCAACCCTGTTATGGTATAGCACAGTTGCAATTTTCCATCATTCACAATCTTATTGGATTCTTCAACTCTTACAGGTAGCTCAAAAGTTGGAAGTGACGTCTCCAAGAAGGAACTACAAACTCTTATAGTGGACAAAGATAGGGTAATTGTACATGGCATTTGGCTTGTCTGTGTCACTTCCTGCACTAGCCTTTTTTTTTCTTTTAATAGTCATACTGGTTTTGTTGTGGCAGATGTCTGCTGAAATGAAAAATGTGCAGAAAGAGTTGACTGAAAAAAAAGAAGAAATGAAACGGTTACAGGAGGAGTTGATTAGAAGGGACAAAGACAAGTCTAATATGTCTGCTGAATATTTTAAAAGCTCGATAACTGCTTTGGAGAAGGATAATGCCAATCTGAAGGTCACTAATGAATTATTTTGGAGAGATTTTTAGTATAAAAGAACGTTTTTTATCTTAAATTATGGCAGTCTGTAAAAAAAGGGGCTCTTTTATAGTGGCCTGAAGAATTTCATGTCCTTTCCAACAATTGGGCTTTCCTTCTGCACATTGAAAATCCAATTATGTTGATATATTATTTCCAGCCAATGTAAACGAGAGGTCCATTTTGTGCACAATAACCTATTGCTTCTCTTTTTCTGTCCCCATGTTGGTATATAAGGTCTACAGGAGATGAGCGTGCACATTATCTTATAGCCTTCAAAACTTTATATGTTTTAATAATTTTATCTATTTGGACTGGCTACATTAAGTAATGTGTATCCATGAATCTAGGCAGAAAAGAGTGAGCTTTTGGCCACTCTTAGAGACTACCAGGCACATAAGTCGGATGGAAGAGCCCATCATTCAGATGATTTGAGTAAACTGGAAAGCCAGGTATTTTCCTGTCTTTTTGGTGTACATTATATGATTTGTCTCCTAGTAACATCTCAAAGTCTTTCTCATACTTAAATCAATTTAATTTTTTTAAAAATGTTTTCAACTTAGGTGAAGTCAAGAAATTGCGTGTCAAAGGCTTAGTATTTTTTCTTTCATGATCACAGTAATTGTTACTTATCCATTGAAGGATTTTGTTTTAGTAATCCTTGTGTTACTTTTCTGAGCTGAGTTTAATGTTCTTGGGTCTTTTCAGTGCTACACAACATCTTTTACGTCTTTGTAATTGAAAATTTTAAAAGTGGTTGTTTGCTTTCTCTAAGTTTTGTCCTTGATCACCTCTGCCCCTACCTTTGAAGTTATTCTTTCTTTCTCTTTCTTTTTTTTCTAGCAGTTGTTTCTTTACAGCAAATTATCAAACTTGATTTTTGCTAAATTTCCACCTGAATATGTAGTGATTGCTTGATTTTGTCCACTTATCACTTCTTCAATAATTTATGCTGAATGGCATTTTGTTCACAATAATTAGATTGCCTTTTGATTATGATTTTATACCTTCTTCTTATCTGACTACAATGTTTGTTACTGATCTACTGTTTTTAATTTACGTGCAGGTTGCAAAGCTGGAGAATGATTTGAAGAATGTAACTCTTGAGAAGGACAAAGTAATGCAAGAACTGTCTCCGTTGAAGCAGCACTTGCTTGATAAGGTTAAAATTTGACATCAGTAGTATTTTTTTTTTGGTTACTAAGCATATATTTCAACCTTTGTTGCCCCTTCCTGACGCCAAGCTTGAGATAATTAGTAATTGAAAAATACTAGTATAGCTTTCTATTGCAATGGTGTTAAGAAGGAAATCCTTACAATTTTGCCTCAAATGGTTGCAACCTTATCTCTGTTATGCCCTTAACCTCTGCAGTTTTAATTGAAGACAGTGTTAGTTGAAGATAATGACTTGTCTTCTGATGTTATTTAGGAACTTGAAGAGTCAGAAAAGATGGATGAAGACAGCAAGATGATTGAAGAACTTCAAGCAAAATGTGAATATCAGAGGGCACAAATGTTGCATATGGAGAAAGCTTTGAAGCAAGCCATATCGGGTCAAGAGGAGGCTAAGAAACATGATAGTGATGAACTTCAACAAGCAAATGAAACCATCATGGATCTGAAGAGGCAACTTGCTGCCTGTATGAGCACTGTTGATGCTAAAAATATTGAACTGCTGAATCTTCAGACAGCTCTCGGTCAGTATTACGCTGAAACAGAAGCCAAGGTGAGAAGTTTTTGCTTTGTACTTGTGTGATTTAGTTGATGAATTTTTCTGCACTTGTTTACAGTACCTTCAATGATTTGTTTCCTTTGTGCACTCGTACAGGAGCGTTTGGGAAGGGACTTGATTGTTGCAAGAGATGAATTGAATAAGTTTTCTGAGTTATTGAAGGTCAGTGGGGAAATAACCCATAATGTTTTCAGTGCAAGTATTTTAGTTGTGGTTATTGAAAAAAATTAACACTACAAGCCTCAAATACTTCTAAATAGTAGCATAGTTTCTAGGTTTTATTTTTCTGGTCTTTGCTTTTGTTTTTTGCAAGCTATTGTCAAATTTTTATGTGGGAATATTTTCATTAGGAGGCACATGATAAGCTAGAAATGGAAAGGAAAGAGAAAGAGGAAATCAGATCCAAGCTTTTACAAGTAGACAGAATGGTCACGGAGAGTAAACTGAGAATGCAAAAGATTGAGGATGAGAACCAAAAATTACGGCGTGCACTAGAGCAGAGCATGACCAGATTGAACCGGATGTCCGTTGACAGTGATTTCTTAGTTGACAGGTTGCTGTTTATTGTTTGTTAGCATTTTTCTCTTGTTATAAAAGCTTGTCTTGGTGTCCCATTGATGTGAGGTATTGTGGCAGACGAATTGTTATCAAACTGCTTGTCACCTACTTTCAAAGAAACCACAGTAAAGAGGTATATTTATTTTTTCCTTTCAGTTGCAATATTTGTTTGTTTTAATTAGAATAATTGATTGACCCTGAAACCTCAGGTTCTTGATCTCATGGTTCGCATGTTGGGATTCTCCGAGGAAGATAAACAAAGAATAGGTTTTGCTCAGCAAACTAGTGGTAGAAGTGTTGTTCGGGGGTTTTGGGGTTACCTGGACGTCTTGTTGGGGGCATTATGGGAGGGGGAAGCTCACAAGAAAAGCCTGGTCATGCACCCATGGATAACGAGGTGTATTCATCTGCACTCACTGTTTTCTTAGTGAACCTTTTTCAACTATTACAAATAATAAAAAAATACATGAAAAAAATACTAAAAAAAGAAAAGAAGAAGAAGAAGGTTACACGTAGTCACTATTTAAAAGATATATAATGACAATTCATGCTTGTTATTAAATAACTGTACATATCTATGTCTAGCAACTTGCTAGTAGATTTTGGGATCCAATGGCTGTGGATAATACTTGTTTGGAATGGAGTTTTTTGCGTCCTATCAAAATTGGATCCATGTTTTTTGTTTGTGTGAATTATCTTTTGTTGTATCGATACATAGCTAGGGCCAAATATGTGGGTGAACTAGTGAACTTGATCGCTTAACTGCTATTTGGCATAAGATGAACATTTGCTGATCCAACTTCATTTTTATCAGTCTTTTGCAGATTTATGGGTTGATTTTCTTCTTAAAGAAACTGAAGAAAGGGAGAAGAGGGAATCTGCAGAGGTGGCAGCGGCAGGATCAGTGAATGCTAGTACGAGTTCTAGTGTGAAGCCGTCACTGATATCTGATCAGCAACAGCAAATTAACACTTCCAGTTCCGTTTCTCCATTCGCCACGACCAATTACACTTACAGTAATGGACAGAACCCGGTTTCTACAAGAGGCCGACAACCATCCTGGCAATCAGATAACGAGTTTCTAAATGTTCCGCTTACCAGCTCAACATCATCCTCAACTTTAGATAACGGCTCCAGATTTTCAAGAGCTCCCTTTAGGTAGTGACGCCCTAATTGTGGTTGTCATGTGTAAGTATTATTTTTTCTCCACGGGTTGATGAAAGTCTGGCTTTTGCAAGGTGTTCGTCCCTGTAAATTCTTTTGTTGTCCATCCATTCGTTTGTTAAATTTTAGTGATTTTGGCTGCTTTGATGAGCATAGTGAGCCACATTTTTATTTACTGAGCGCTGCTGAATTGAATGGTTACCACAAGTGATGATTTGTATCAAACATGCTACTTCGAACTAGAGAAAAAATGTATACCCAGCTTCCTTGCTATTTGATCTTACTTCGTTGCAAAATCTCCGTCCTCGTACTTGTTGCAAATACCATAAGATATTCTTTTACTATGAACTCAACCTAGAAAAACAAATATACAATTGGAAACCTAGCCTTAGAAGGGAAGGAGCATTCGTTTTCAGCGAACTGTATTACAAATTATCCTTACTCAAACTGACACTACATGTATGGAAAGTATCAACGAAGAAAGCTAATTACATTATACCAGCCCGAAATCCGAAAAGCTTCCTAATAATTTTGTGGTGTATATGAGCTTCACCCAATCAATATATGATATAATTCTAAAGATTCTAGGAAGAATTCTTCCAAACACATAGGTTTGATCCAAAAATGTTGCCAAAGAAAATGCAAGAACCCTAATCGACGATAAAAATGGGTTTCAACGGAGCAGAGAAATGGATGGTTCCTCCACAACCCCCGTCGCACAGGCACAAGGACAACACAAAATCCCGTTTCTTGTTCAAGAACTGCGACATCTGAGCCAACCTGTCACCGAGCCCTTCCTATCACCTTCCAAAGCGTGGAGCTGCCGGGCTCCTCCACCAGCCCGACCCTCTCCAACTCCACATGAATCATCAGCTCCCTCGTCACCGGCGCATCCACCAACATCTCAAACTCCTCGCTCCACACCGCATCCCCGTCCTCGTTCTTCTTCTTTATCTTCGAGCGGTAAACCTTTTCCGGCGAGAGCCACACGTTCACTCCGTAACCCCCGTGCAGCCGAGTCCACCTCTCCGGCGGCGGGTTCGGCAAGTCGAAATCTTCGGCCCTGTTGAGCAGGACCTGCAGCCAGTAGCCACCGGGCAGTTGTACTTTCTTCTTCTTCTTCTTCTTGATCCTGTCGTGATTCTGGCTTGCATGGTTGGGGAGCGCTCTGGGCCATGCATGGTACTATTGGCAGCAGGATGGAGTGCTCCCAGCTTCTTCTTGCGGCCTCTCTCGTATGCCTTCATGGCTGCGGGACCGATGTTGCGACCTCTCTCGTATGCTTTCGTGGTCACGACGACGATGGAGGTTTATGGAAGGTTTAATTAGTGGCGTCGGTAATGTATCTACGCTGCTCCCATCGGATGTGCGCGATAAGAATGAACTCTTTCGATTTTCGATCTGACACTTGATATTACCGGTCGACGTCTCGCCTAGGCTACGATGCATGGGACGTGCGCTTTATTTCCCTCTCGACGGTTTCTCTACGTTAGGTAGCTTGAATCAGTGTTTATCACTCATTTATTTATGTAAAATAAACACCTAGTTAATACAACTTAATTAACAACAGTAGCAGCAATAAACCTGAAAAACGTGTATCAAGGTCTCCGGTTATAACTTATAACCAATCCTTATGTTATAACGGTAAGATCAAATTGACGGTGTTAATAAAAATTATTTCATAATCAAAGCAAAGAGGTTAAAAGGAGGTCTTAAAAATAGATTCACCACATAATCTAATCCCACAGCTAACAAATTTGTAGTCGGTTATAAGGTATACAAAGGGCCTCTCACCCTTACCAACCTCATAATAAAAAACCATGATCAACAATGTTGATAATAATAAGTAATGAGGTCCCCCAAGTTGTAAGAAAATTTAGCTTCTCAAAATAAAATTTAAATCAAGTTTAATATTTTTATGTGATTAGTAGTATTTATTTAATCGTTAAAAAATGATAAATTATTGTACCTCGTTACTAACAATAACACCTAAAAACAATAAGTCAGAGCAATAACACATAAAAACAATACGTCTGAATAAAAAGGTAACAAGAAGCTTTTTGACCAGAAAAAGATAGGATGAAACTCAATTACGCTTGAATTCCAGTAAAAAAAAAACAAAACATGCTGAAGCCCATTGGCGAATTTGAAATTTCAGGAGCATAAAAAACCATATATAGAACATTGAATTGATCTACATCGAATTAAATATGCTTTTGTTGTGCTACCCAAAACCGTTGGGTAAGTCTTTCCTATAGCCTGCTGTTTTCTATACAAGTAGAAAGTAAAAACAGAACATAGCTCAAAGGCCAAAGAAGCCCAGTTCGCTTGCTCTCTCCTTCTCAAATGTTTCGAAATACTGATATATTACGGTCACGGCAAGGAGTATCCCAGTTCCAGATCCAATCGCACCCGTGAAATCTGCTAGCACAGTCAATGCACCGACACAAACGCCACCAAATGCTGCTGCCGTAGGAATATAGCGGTTCAACTCCTTCTGAAGGTTGGATTCTCGGTGTCCTGGTATTACCATTTGTTGTTCCTAACAAGAAAAATATCAGTTCAGAAATAAAAATATTTGACCAGGTACAAGCCACTGCTCTACGCAATAAAACTGCAATAAAAAAGGTGGATTACAGGCTTACTTTTAGCTGCTTGGCCACATCTTTTGCTGAGGATCCGGACACTTGGATCCAACTCTTAGAAAATAACGCACACGCTGAAAGCATAAAAACAATGTAGAACAAAGCATGCAAGGGGTGGGCAGCCATGTCCCCCAAGCTGAAATACCAAAATCAACTTGTGAGAACAATTAGGATGAAAGAGCAAGATCAACTTCTAAGAACAATTAGGAGGCTCCACAAACCTTAAAGGGGCTGTCACATAGTAGGCCAAACCGCCTACCGGAATACTTTGACCCCCGGAATATTCAGATTCTTTCCACTTGCCAAGAAGATTTACGAGGAAATTTCCACTGTACCTTCTGTAAAGTAACTGCATTCCATACAAAAACATCAGCACAACCGAGAAAAAAGATAAATTGCCCACACATTTATGCAAACAAAATAATTTTACCTGTGAAATGAAGTAAATATTAGAAACGAGTGCAGATTGGAGAATTATAGGCATGTTGGATGTGTAGAACAACTTTATTGGGTATGAACCTTGCTGTCCACGAGCATTTTTAGACCTCACTGGCAGAACAACTCGGAAACCTTGGAAGTAAATAACTATGAGAAACACCAAGATAGTAGCAAGAAGATTTGTCACGTTTGGAAGATTCTGCCGATAGAAAGCCTCGCGAAGTGCACGGACTTTGTCGGTTCGCGTTATCAATAAATGAAACAAAGCAATCAGAGCTCCTTCAAATTCAGTCCCTCTTCCACTGTTGATGGTGGTTGGGCTAAAGGCTTTCCAAAGTATGCTTTCACTGAAACATAAGTACTCCATTTTAACAAAATACTGATAAAAATCACGACTGATGACAATCTAAGACAAAGAAAAGTTAAGACGTTACCAGACATTAGTTGCAATGAACAAAGAAATGCCAGAACCTAGACCATATCCTTTCTGAAGAAGTTCGTCTAAGCATATCACTATTATTCCAGCAAAACACAGCTGCAGAATTATAAGAATGGCATTTCCTGCACCAAGCTGACTGACACTGCCATACATTCCAGACAGGACATATGCAACAGCTTCTACAACAGCTATAAGAA
>JAURVB010015017.1:0-70316 GCA_033002965.1 Piper betle
AACTATTTCTACGATCAAATATATAAAAAAAAATACTGCATACTTTCATATATTCTGATAACTCATATCTCACCATCTTCTCGACGTTATCATCATATATTCAGGTACACCTGACTCTCATCGCTCATAACTCACGGCTGGTCTCGACTCAGCACGCGGTTCATAAAACTGACTCGACTCGAACCAACGATCGAACCGACTGGTTCGGTAACGTAAAACCCTGACTCGAGTCACGGGTTTTACAAGAGGAGTATCTTAGGCATTTTGTGATAGCCAATAAGAAGAACTGGTTGGAGTTACTTGATATGGTGCAGTTTTCTACAACTTGCACCAATCTTCAGCTACGAGGTTGAGTCCTTTCGAGGTTATTATGGGCCATCAACCTCTTATAACACAGGAGGTTGTTATACAAGGGAGTGGAGTGAGTTGTCGGGTTGCACATAGGTTTCCCATGGATCAGCAAGAGTTGCACGAGGATGCCCTAGATTCATTGGCCAAGGCAACTAGGAGAATAAAGAGGTATGCAGACATGAAGACGAGGCCTCTAGAGTTCAATGTCGGGGACAAGGTAATGCTGAAGTTGACGCCACAAATATGGAAAAAAATCTGAAGTACTAAGGTGTATGTCTTTAGTGCAAAAGTATGATGGGCCCTTTGAAGTTGAGAAGTGAGTAGGGCAAGTTGCATACTAATTGAAGTTTCTTGAATGGTATAAACTTCAAACTCCATCCCACTTTTCATGTTAGTTTCTTTAAACTTTTCCACAATGACTGGCTCAACCCAAGGACAGCTCCCCCTACTATTTGACAACAGCTTGAGAAGAAGGTTGGGAAGATCTTGGAGCATAGGGTGGTTGGTCATACTGTGAAAAATGCGACTGAGTACCTTGTGAAATGGAAGGGGAATTGAGGAGTGAGGCTAGCTGGGAGAAGGACATGGACTTGTGGCAATTTGAAAGACATATCAAGAATTATTAGGAACCTCTGATGCGGACATCGGCTCTCAATGGAGGGGGAAGAATATTATAGCTCAGCTCATGGACCTACTGGATACTAGGGTTTGGTACTTTGTGCTTGGGTATCCCACCTACATGGAGCTATCCCGAGAGGTGGAAATAATATATAGATCCTAACATGTGTTATAGTTGCAAGGATTAATAAGTCATGGTGCATGGATATTACAGGGGTGCCAAGAACCTCTACTGAGTGCCAATGAGTGGTACCAAGTGGTTCTAAAGCTTCACCGGTCATGGTGACAAGTATGTACTGACAAGTACGTTGGGGTTGCCTATCGGATAGCAAGAAGTGCTATTGGATGACTTAGGGGAGTAGCGGATACAGGCAGCACCGAGTGTTATTTCTGGCAAAAACCTTAAGTTTTGAAGTATGGACAAATTGAGTACGTCATATCCAAAAATCATAACTCTAAAAATACAAGTTCAAAAATTCTAAAAATTGGAGGGTCGAAACTATACTCTCTAAAAAGTCCAACAAATCATGAATCATGTAAATTAGAGTTTGGTAATGAAAGTTATGATTTTTACAAGTCACCAGTAAAAACCTGAAATTCATGGACATGGGTGTTTAACAAAAATCTTCGTTTGGCTAAATTGGTCTATACCAATAACATGTCTATTAGAATAGTGAGTTTAATACTTAGAAGATCAAAAAAATGAGAATGGTGAACAAATTGGACACGGTCACATATAAACCTAGTCTAAATCGTCAATAGGACGCCCTTTAAGGAAATGAGTAATTCAAGAGCCCAATCACTTATTTCGAACCAAGTGGTCAATTTAAGTAAAACCAAATATGTTTGGGTAACCTAAGATCATAATTCGACTCATGAGTCAATTTCAGCCAAAGGTTATAGCTAAGTTCATTTTGGTCAACCCGTTTAAGATCTGCATAGAGAATTAAGAGTAGAATCATCTTTCTAGTTTAGTTGGGGATGTTCAAGGAATTGTGGAAAATGGTTTAAATATAAAAGCAATAGAGGAGGTTGACACATTCTATTTTCTCCTACTGTAGGTCAATCCTCTCTCCTGCTTCTTCCGTGGACAGTATTCTCACTTCTCTACAGACTTCTTCCTTAAGTTAGTAATCTTAATTAAAATAAATTAATCATGTAAATTCATACATCATGTACATATTCCACAATTTTATATGATGCATGTGTTATTTATAATGTATACATGTTTTCTTCTATGTTCAATACATGCAATTGCTTGTATAATGTGTTAGATTAACCTTTAAGATGTAATTTGATGTTTAAACATGCCGTAAATTAGGTTAACAAGTAGTTCTTATGATAAAACCATGATCTATGCTTGAATTATTAATTTGTTACAAGTTTTGAATAATTACACCCCCTTGCATGCATTTTTTTTATAAATAAAAAAATCATGAGAAAGTAAGATAAATCATAATGGATTATAAACATGGTTTAGTACATGATCCTATGCCCAATTAGCATGAAACCCCAAATTTTGTTTAACTAAATAGGAGTAGAAACGATAAAGAAATCAACAAACAATTTAGGTTTTTATCATAGTGCCACGAACATGCCTAGGAGTGCCGCAATGCCCAAAATAGGGGTTACCAGTGCCACAGCGTTGAGACCAAGTGCCTATGCACTTGGACTTGAAACCCTAGCCCTACATTGAATCACTCACAACTTGCATTGTAGACCTTTAAGTGGAATGATTCTTTTGTGTTAGAAACTTCAAATGTCTACTTTCTTGGCTTAAAATTTGAAAATATTTGACTAAGAAATCCAGGAGATAATAATTTCGTAATTCAAGGATGTACAACCTTAATTCGCAAGGATTTTGCTCTTGTATGGCCAATATGATTCCTAATGCCTATGATATGATGGTTATTGATTTTTTTAAGGATTTTAATAATCTTATATGATGTTTTCATGGCATATGAACTGAAAATGAGATGACATGATTAATGTAATTTCATGTTGATAAATTGAACTAAGTTTATGTTATATGTATATGATTGATGTTAAAATCTATGGTCATGTCATATTTGTTGTAACTTGTTTTGATGCAACAATACTTCAAAATTTCTAAGTATAAGCATGGAAACTCAAGCAACAAATTAAAGAAATCAAGTTTGCAAACTCAAAGGAAGAGATGAAGTTTGCTAGACTTCAGCTACCCTTCGGTTGGACTTAGGCAACCAAAGATGCAAAGTTTTGGAAGAATGAAGAGGCTCTTTAGACTTTCATAGATCTTCGGCAAAGACTTTGGCAACCAAAGATCCAAGGGTTGATCCAAGAAAGGAGTACGTCAAACCTTCAGTTGTGGGTTCAGCAATTGAAGAGCATAAAGGAACCCTAGAGCTAACGTGGCAAAAAAATGAAGTTGAGGAAGAATTTGGTAAGCCTTTGATCGCGGGTTCAACAGCCGATCGATGAGAGTGTGGGAACCCTAAGGCTGATGTGGTGAAAAGAGATTTTAAGTTGAGGAAATTTTGGCTGAGCTTCGATGACTAGTCGTTAATTCAAAAGAAGCTCAGGGAGGAACTTCGGTCAATGGTTCAGCTATTGAAGAGGAACCGAAGAACCAATGGCTAGTATAAGTGGATGATTGGGAGGCCTTTGTGGTTAGTCATTTGGCAGCAAATCATCAGGGAAAAGTTGGCAAAACTAGCCATGAGAAAAGTAAATTATGAGGGGGATTTGATCTTCAACGGCTATTATTTTGGGAGAGAAGTCTCAAACTTATAAAAAGGCCCTTGGAGGAGTGTTTTGACACACCTTAGATGTTTTTGAACCACTCAAGCTTTCTTGAATGACACACCTTAGGTAAAGCTTTCTTGTGTTATGATTAGCTTTACCTATTAAGTTGTATTCCTACATTTTAAATGTTGTAAATCCTAAGCGAGCAATTGTGTGAGGTTAGGCTCAAGTATTTTAGCTTGATTTGTAGACTCTCAAGATGTTGAGGGTGTGTGAGAGCACTTAGCTATAAGTAAGAGAATGCTTGGATAGAGGACTTTGTGAAAGGAGTGTTGCTTCAAGTAGTGGTGGTTCCTAAGGTGTTAGGAGTTGGTTGCAAGATTCCTTTGCATTCAGTGCTTACGAAGAAGGGCTTGTTGGTTACAAGACTCCTTGGCACTTGATGAATAATTGAGAAGAAAGGCTTGTATATTACAAAGATCCTTAGTACTTGGTGCATATGAAGGAAGGCTTGTTGGAGGCTCCTAGGGTATTAAAAATATAAGTTTCCTTAGCACTTGATAGGTACATGTGAAGGAGTCCACATAATTGCTTGTAAGTTGTACAAATTAGTTTCTATAGTGAAGCTTCAAAAACCTAGCCAACCAGAGGACTTGTAGGCTAGAGAGTACAAGTTTCAAACCTCTTAAATATTCTCATGTGTTTTCTTTTTCTTTTCTTTCTTTGTGTACTTGTTTTTATTTTGATTTACTTGGTTGACATTTCACTTAGTTCTTTTGTGTTTGACTTATTCCTTTTAGAGAATTAAGTGAATCGAAGCCAAAGTAACTTTGTGAGTTTGAACTTGTGTTACCTCACACATCACTCATTTTATTGCCTTCTTTATTTTGTGTGCTTATTGGTTATTTTTTATTGTGCTTAAATTTTTTTCACTAATTGTCCATAATTGCTAAGTATCATAGGGATCTAACTTATTTGCTAAGTAATTTGTAGTTAGCTCTCTCCCACCTAGAGAGTTTAAAGGTCCTCTATTTTTTATACATGATTAGACGGATCAAACAAATGTTTTATGAACATGTTACTATGTTATGCTAGGATGTTTTAATCCTATAGAGTACAAGTCTTGAGTAGTCATTATGTCCAAAGCCTAAGACCTAAATCTTGCAACTAGCTTTTATTGAGTTTTCTAAAATGACGGTTCCAAAATCGTTCAACTAAGGCTTTTGTCTTGATTTGATCAATAGTAGTTCCTTAATGGGCCCCAATGTAGGTTATAGTGCATGACTCGATATGAGGTCACAAAGACCAAATTGTATTTTTAATGTGATGTTTTGTGTTTTAAATGACAATTCGACAAGGGATAATCATGTATTTTCCAAAAGCTAAATTAATGTAAGCTAAGTCACAAGGACTTGTGTTTTCAGTTTTTGAATGAAGTTAACTTACAAATGGTTTCGCAAGGAAACCACATGATTAGTAATTAATTGTTTTAACACCTTTTATTATATTACTTTATGTTTATGTTAATATGATATCTTCTATATATGCCCTTGTTATATTATGCTAATTTGAAATTAATACAAGTCAAGTAGGATGTTCAAGTTAAGTTATGTTCAAGTAATATATGTTGTGATCGATATTTTGCTCAGTTTTTCTATCGTGTTTAATCCATTGCAGTTTAATCTTATTTTCTTATGTATTGTTTAGTACGTATACAAGTAAAGGATTCAATACCTTGTTAGCAAATTACTGAGCGGACGAAATTTGTTTTGTACCCAAATATGAGAGACTTATAGATTGATGGGGTCCAAAGGCTCAACAATTAAGAGTTTATTTTCTACTACTTACACATTTAGTACAAAAGTTGTAGTAAATTTTGGTTAAGAGGTACTCAAATAGTTATGTAATGTAAGTTTTAACAACTAATTTATTTTTATATGTGAACAAAGTATCGATCAACTCAATAGTGTGATTCCATTGTGTTTATATGTTTGCATGTACTTTAGATGATTATACACTAGTAATGGCCCTCATTTAGGTTTATTCATGCTAGAAAATTTTGAGTCATTACCTCGAGAGTTGCACAAGCATAGGTACAGCACAAGGCAACCTCAATATCACGTGGTACTAGTGCAAGTGTTGGTGATTACCGATATTGGAGATCGGAGTCCCTAGCCAAATCTCTAGCGTAACCAAGACTCTTGTATCTCGATACTACCACGAGTACCGCAAGGTGGTTCCAAGACTGCGTGGTCATGACCAAGAGCAATCTTATTAGTACTAGGATTTCTCACCCGATGTTTCTTAGTACTACTTAATTATTCTAGGGGTTATCAAGTAGAGCTGGATGTGGAACTCAACCAGCAACACACATGAGCCCTTTTGCTTGACCAAGACCGGGAGAGAAGGGAAGGATCAATAGGATTTTCAATCTTCTTGCATGCAGATTTGACAGGAAAATGTCTAATTTTGGAAGGGGTTCAGAGTAGGGTGTCCTAAAGCCCATTCCTAGATGGGGCGTGGGAAGCTAGGATGGTTGCGGCATCAAGGGGATGAAATACTTCTCTAATCTTTCAGATATTCCACCCCGACTTGTGTTTATAGATCAGTGAGGAGACAAGTTCATTAACAAGGAGTTGGCACCTTGGGTTGAGCCTTGGAATGATGAAAGGGGCGCAATGAATCCAGGGGTCAATCCAATTTGGATGGAATTCCCATTACTATTGGCCTAGAGAACATTTCCTTGGAGGGTGAGGAGTCCAGGAGTGATTGCATTGGTAGATTTCAAAGCATTGGTGGAGAATCATCCCTTCTGTTTTTGTATTTTGCCATTAAATTGCAAGACAAAAAGGGAAGTTGGGGTAGACATAGCCCTAAAGGCCAGTTTTGATAAAGGGGAAAGATTCATTGTGCAATTATTTCGTACTCCTAGACCCCCGTAAGAGGCTTTTACGGTCATGGGTTTGAATTTGAAGGAGTGGAGGAGAGAAGATCTTTGGCTATGACAGATGCCCTTGGGCAAATTGCAACTTGATTTCAATTTGTTTACGAGCTGGCCAAAGAGGTATGGTAGACTTCAAGGAGAAAATTTAGCCTAGTTATTTCAACAGGTTGGTTCTTGTGAAGAGGATTATGTCATCATCAAACATAAGATGTGAGATAGTAGGACATTTTAGGGCAATTTTAACTCCATGGATTTGTGAGTTTTGCTCTCCCCACCTAAGTCTCATTAGTTCTTCAGCAGCAAGGATGAACAAGTAGGGAGAGAAGGTGGTCTCTTTGTTGGACACTATAGGTTGGTTTGATGAAACCCAATGGTTTCCTATTGATTAAGGCTGATAGAGAGTTAGTTGAGAAACAATTTGAGATCAGAGTGCACCATCTCTTATCAAATCCGAGGACGAGTAGGATGGCCACCAGATAATCATATTGTATTCCATCAAAGAACTTTGTCATATCTAGTTTCATTGCGTACCATTTATTTATTTTTAAAGGGTTAGACGACATAGATTAAATGCATTCTTTAGCAAGGGTAATATAATCAGTGATTTATCTGCCATGGACAAAAGCCACCTGCTCTTCGCCTGTGGATTTGGGAAGGAGAGGTTTGAGGCATTTGGTGATTATTTTAGCAAAGATTTTGTAGCTCTCGTTGCATATGCTAATGGACCTAAATTGGTCTAGGAGGAGGCAATGGTTTGTTTCAGAATGGGAATAATATGGGTGTGATTGATGAGTGAAAGTGGGGTTTCACCTACCAATAGTGATTGGATGAAATGGTTAGGTTGTCTGCGATGGGCCAAGATTTTTTATAGAATTATCCATTCAACCTATCAAGTCCAAGAGCTTTCTAACTATTGAGGTTTTAGACTATTGCATAAATTTCCTCCTAGATAGGCAAGGCAATAAGCGTTTGATTTTCCTCCTCGGTGATAATAGACTTAAATAGTCTAGGAATGGTTTGGTAAAGAGTTTTGGATATTTTTTTCATAGTTTTTCCCCAAGAGGAGAGAAGGATGTTTGCAATTTCTGGGGGATAAGAGCTGAGGGCATTATTGGAACTGTATATGGCATGGCATGGATATGGATACGCCTCCTATTTCGGTTGACTTTGGAGTAGAAATACTTGGTGTTCTGGTCCCCTTCAAAAAGGTTCTTGTCCCTAACTTTTTATTTCCAAAGGTTTTCTTGCTTTTGCAGGAGCTTGAGATACATGATAGAAGCAGTATTGAAATTAGGGCAGTGATGGTTCAGAGCATTATATTCCTTAGACATTTCATATTGCAGGATAGAGATTTGGTGGTCCATATTCTTATAGTGCTGATTATGTCATTTTTGGAGGTAGATTTTCAAGATGTCATCTTTTTGGATGAAGGCTAGTTTTAATTACATAAGTTCTCATACTCGGGATCAATGGTCTAAAAGTTAAAAAATTGAAAGGTTTTATTCCTATTCCTACTAGGATTTGGTATGGAAATTATGAGGATGGGGATATGGTGTGAAGCACTTAGGGGGAGGTGAATGACTTTTGTATGGGAGAATCTTGTCAACCATGAGTTTGTGGAGCATACACGATCAAGTCTGGCCTTTATTCTTGTGGGTGGGGAGTGTTTGTTAGTCCAAGTGAAGGGGGTTCCAGAGTGGCCAAGGTCTAGAAGGTTGAGTTTAGCCCAGGCTTCATTAATTTTGAGATGGAAGTTAGGGAATCATTTACCACTAGATTTCTCAACTTTGTTTAGGGTCAGATTGATGTCTTCAATGATGAGCTAAATATTGGTGGATAGGTACAAGATGGAACAAAGTTTATTGGTAAAATCAAGTTTTGCTCTCTATGCGATGTTCCACCAAATATTGGTGGATAGGTACAAGATGGAACAAAGTTTATCGATGAAACCAAGTTTTTGCTCTCTATGCGATGTTCCACAAGTTACGCAAAAAAAGAAGGGTGACCAAGATATTTTATAGTAAGGGAGCCTCAAATGCATTTCAAGTTAAATCATCGAATGGTGATGGAAACAAGTGCCGACCATGCTAACATTAGGCCTCAAGATTGGTCAGCATTGGGAACAAGGAAGGTGTCAAAGTTCCTAAGAATTTGTTTGGTATGGTTGGGGTGCTGAGTGTTTTGATTCGAGTGTCACAAAGGAAGAGGACACTAGGAAGGTGATTTCTAAGGAGGAGGCGAAGGTTGGGGGTGAAAGACTCTTGACCGGAACCATGACAGTTCTAGGATAAAATATTAAATTGTTCATGGGCTAGAGTTGGAGAAGCTAAGAGGAAGAAAAAAGTCAGAAAAACAAAAAAGTGAAGAAGAGCGGAGGGTGTACCTTCTGACTCACATGGGCCACCGTGCATGTTGGCAGTTGGGGTGTGTTAGCCTCCTTCCCCTCCACATCTTCCTCAGCTAGACGTTCAGTCACCATTTCAACTGGAATAGAGTCACAAATTGCAATGGTAGGGGCCTGCTGCATAGTGACTACGTTATTTGGGCAGAGATCATCAATGATAAAATAGCAATCATCCTCAACTAGCTCATGGGTAAAGATGTCATCAACAATTGGCATTAAGCTTCTTTGGATGTAATCATCAAAGTAATATTTTTGCATATCCACCCAATTGAGGAATTGTTGAACCTCCGGTGAGTCGTAGACAAAATCACACCCTTTTCCATCATCTCTAACTTGCTAGCAAGTCTAGGTAGAACCAACTGTCTCTTCATCATCAACTATCATCTCAAGTTTTTTATAAAGTTCGTTGTCGCCTCGTCCTCTTTGCTTTAGAGCTGGGAGGTCATTGACTTTGGGGAAGCCCAATGGGCCATGTTTCAGAGATTCTTTGCATTGCTTTGTCTTTTTTAATAGAGTGGAGGTTGGTTCACCATTGCACCAGTTCATAATAGAGCACTGCTTCCACCACCAAGGTACACCCCAGCAACAAGGACCTTGTGGAGTTGGAAAGTAAGGAAGGAGATGAAGGCATGGATAGAATGGGGGTTGGGGTTAAGGCAGTGGGGTTCAGTCCTGATGGGATGGCCAGGTGGATGAATGTAGGTAGTGATGATGTATTTGGCATTGTTGTAGCAGGCTTTGCGTGGAATTATTCAGAAATGGTTAGTTGACGGTCACATGGACTAAGGGATGGTTGAGGGGGACTTGTCAGGTTAATTGCTTGAGGGACAACTAGCAGTGACTAGGCTACAATATGGCTGAGATCTCTTACAAAATTTCTGACTAGATTGAGGACTAAGGGATAGCATAATGGGATGGGGAGTAAATTCATTGCACTCGAGTGGCCTAGTGGTTCCAGGGTTTAGTCTGTTCTTATCACTATGGAGAGGGTTAGTGCACTTTGGTGAGATGGTGTGCCTTGTTGGGTCGGTGCATTGGGTCGGTTTGGGCTTGGCAAAGGTAGTAGTGTAGGGGTAGTGTGTTGGGTGGTGGACAGTTGTCACAAGGTTGACTCTATGGTACAATTTTTCATCCCAAATCAAGACCTATGCGGCGTATTTCTCTTTAGAAACACTAAGCATTCCACAAGTAACACAACAAAACACAATACTACGATAATTACGGAAGCAACCTGGCACCAACAAGCAAACCCTAAACCCTTATATTGCACAGGATTGCTAGCACACATAATATGAAGTTTATAGCTAATAATAATTCACAAACTAATCAAAATCTCTACAATATCAATACATTGCAGCAAACATGTAAATTAACCAAGCAAGTATAGTACAACGTCCCAACCAAATACCCCTATTTAGTTATACAAAACCCTTGATCCACTTAAGGTTTTGTAATCGACACCAACCAAATAAAAACATTGGCACTATCAATTTGTGTGATGCTTCCCAACCTTAATTTCACTCAATGAAACAAAGGAATACAAGAAATCAAACTCCTTTGACTAGTTATCACATTGTAGACATGTACAAACCTCACAACTAAGTTTCACTTTCCTAAGAAAAGCTGTAAAGACAATGAACAATCTCCACCCACAATAGTCGTCACCAATAAAACCCAAGTCGTCCTCCCTGCGATGAACTTGTTTACATGTAATTCAACACAATAAGAATAGCAAATAGGTCGTAGAACATAAAGGTGTACCTTGATCCAAGTAGACAAGCACCCGTATGAAGTTTCAATCCCTCAACAAGAAGAATCTACTATGGCAACTTCAACTTGTCTTTTCATCTTGATCAAACTCATCTCCCCTTTATCTATTCTTTGAAAATACCCTTCAAAGAAGTCTTCTCTCCTCTGGGAGAGTTCCGTCATGTTCAACTCTATCGGAAGAAATTTTATATAGTTATCTATCTTCGAGTTCTAGTTGCACTCCAACACCAAGTCGATTAATGAGAAAGTCAAGTTCCACTCTAACTCTTCTCATCACGTCATGCAAGACTCCAGCTCAAATCAAACTCTTCTGTGGTGTGTCTTGGCCATGTGGTTGAGTCCTTGGCTCAACAAAGCTCCCCAAGTCCACCAAACCTCACACTCTAATACACGATCTTACTTTTAAGGTTTGGTCTTAATCCCAGCTCCACCACAACCAACTCGGTCACAAATCCTAGTTCACCTCAAACGCTATGTCCTCCATGTCCACGTATCCATCTAAACTTCTCCCTTGAAGTTTTGTTCATGTCTAAGTCATCCAAGAAAATCCCTAAGTCACCAACACATAACTCGCCCAAAAATACCAATAAATCCTACTACTATTAGAATTCCTAATGTCATTAGGATTCCTAGTGCATATAGGAAACCTCAACCAAATCTCCATATGTTAGTATACTACTCGTTCACTAGTTCTCGGTATGCTTGGTATTGTTCGACCTTGCTCTGCTAATACTTGACAACGTGTGCCGATAGCTATGCTCAAAACCGATGTTCATTCATCATCACTCGGGCCCTCAGCACTACTCGATCACATCCGGCAGTAAATACCTGTCATGGTTTCAGGAGCACTAGGAACAACTTTTGAATCCTAATATCTAGTATGCTTATAGACTAGACCCATAACAACAGCCATGGTTCAAAGACCATCTCCACACCAGAGACTCTGCCTCTGCAATGACGATGTTGCTCAAGAAGCTCCAGACAAGCATTGTTCCTATGTCCAAGGTGGTCACAATAATAACAAAACTCATATCTAACTTTTGTAGCAACAAGGAAGTCATCAGGGAGATTATTGATGGCGATGGGGGAGGTCATGACGTGTCTCTGGACGTACCCCCTTGCTTCGTTGTTTTCAATGGAAATAAGTTTCCTACCCAGGGGAGGGATTAATTTCCCAATATTCCGTTGGCTCAATATCATTGGCTTCTCCCACATGATCCCCTTCAGTGAAAACTAGCGTAGAGTTGTAAATGATAATAGGCTGCTTGTGTAGAGTTCTTTCTCCATCTACCTTATTCTGGAGTTTGATGAGTACTTTTGATCTCGGAGCAGGATACTCATAGTCTTGTTGTCTTATATATAGTACCTTCCGTATTATATAGTCTTTATTGCATTGAAGGCGTTACTGACTGGGCGGAAGAGTTTACCCACAAGGTGCCCCTGCCATGCAATGGACTCCTCTTCATTTGCTTCAACTGTCATTGTGCAGAAGCTGTTGGGTTGGTGTGGGCAGTACGTTACACATGCTCGTATGCTGGAATCTCTTCATCATGTCTACAGGAAGATTGGACATCTTTACTTGCAAGGACAAAGTGGTTGGCCTTAGTGAGGAAGAGCGGGGAAGGGTGGTGAAGCTGCCCTTGTTGCCAACTTGCAAGATGAAAGGGTTACCCACAAGGTGCCCCTGCTATGCAATGGACTCCTCTTCATTTGCTTCAACTGTCATTGTGCAGAAGCTGTTGGGTTGGTGTGGGCAGTACGTTACACATGCTCGTATGCTGGAATCTCTTCATCATGTCTACAGGAAGATTGGACATCTTTACTTGCAAGGACAAAGTGGTTGCCTTAGTGAGGAAGAGCGGGGAAGGGTGGTGAAGCTGCCCTTGTTGCCAACTTGCAAGATGAAAGGGAGGTGAGCCCAGCAGTAAAAGGGTTCGGGAGGAAGATAGCATACCGCTAGAAAAGGCACCTAGCCTCGACTTGGACGTAATGGGGAGGAGATGCATCAGATTGACATTTAATTGGAGGATATATATCAGTTTTGTGGCTATGCATGGTTATCTTATCCCATACTGCTCCAGCAATCTTGTCAACGGTTCTCTGAATGTCCCTCCCATCCTTCGACCATTGTCTAAAAAACCACATGTCTGATTAGAAGTGTCATTGATCCGACAGCATTCACCGAACAATAACAATATCTTCTCAAGTTGCAGATGAAAGATATTGATGGAACAATGAGAATCAGAATCATCCACTCGATCAAAATTGACAATAGAGGTTCATTTTTATCACAATATTCTTTGATATGCATACATGCAGAAGTCCTCTTAAGACTAGTAATTACCAGCAATTCCTGAAGAAGTTTGCATGATATATATTTCATTCCATGTCATCTGAAACATTTATACAAGGATTAGGAACTCACACCATAGTTTCACAATCAAAGTGGGGAAATTAAGGTCTCCAGAAGGGTAGTTGACAGTCACAAAATTGTATGAAAAAGAACCATCACTCTTCTATATTAAATAAAACCCGAGAATTATTAGAACCATCATAAATTTTGTGAAAGCCATTTTGTTTTGATATAGATAAGGATTGTTGTGTGGTCCAATGACCAGATATAGTGTCGTCCCTTTCAGACATGTTTCACATTTTGCCAGCGACCACAGTACTCCATGGTTCCAGAATGACATCTGACATCTCCACTAATTATCAATTGTTTGGTGGGAAGAAAAGAGTGGTCAATAAAATGTGGTACTGGGAAACATGGTTAAATAACAATAAATATTTATTGAAAAATATTCTTAACCACTCCTGATCATACCTTCCCAGCTACGCCCACCCTTGTTCATGTTACAATGCATCTTACATGCATGCACGGTACCTAGTGAAGAATACTCACTCATTTTTCTTCAAGGAGATCACGATTTTAACTATAATTGATAGGATTAATCTTCATTATTATACACTAACAATGATGATTAGTAAATGAGTTGACCCACTTAATTAATTTATCTACTTATATTAATTACAACTAATAATATTTATTTTATACATTATCGCAGGGAAAAAATTACTCTGTAAAGCTTATTTTATTTCTCTATAACCTTGGCAATCAAAAATGTATATCAATAATAAAAAATCTCTTGTCAATTTGTCTTTACGTGGCTTACTTTAAAAAACAAATGCTTTTTTGGGGCTTCAAAATAGACATGGCCATGGCTTTTTCTCCACATCTTAATTTCTGCGTCAATTTTGATGTTAAAAACAATGTTCAATTTTCCTTCTCTGTTTTGAGGTAGAATATATTACATATTCTATTCACCGTGCATCAACACGTGGAGAAACTTTTTCCATTCGTGTAACATAGGGATAAGGATTTGTTGTTGTGTTACCTGCTCCACCAATACACTGTAGCGAGGTTATTATTCGTCCAGGTAATTCTTATTTTTCTCATCTCAAATAATATTACGGGTTACTAATTGAACGAATCAGCTCGTAATCATTTAGCATTTGGCTCGGTTCGACTCGACTCGAAACTCCACATCTAAATACTCAAATTTAAACTCAACTTGAACTCAAATCTTATGAGCCGAGTTTGAGTAAGGTCATGTTCGACTCGACTCGACTTGATTATAACTTGAATTGACTCGTAGCTCGACTCGATAAAATAATATAATAATATAGTCTTTATATTATATTATATTATATATATATATATATATATATATATATATACACACACACTATAATAATAAAGAAGTGAGATAGTTGAGATGGTAAATATTCAAGTTAATGACCTTAAGGTTGTGGGTTCAATCCACATTAGTTATATTTTTTAAGTGAGGTATTTTTAACTTTTAATCTAGTCAGTTTCGAGCTCACAAATGAATTGGGTTCGAACTCAGAAAAATTAACAGTTTAAGTGTATTCGAGCTCGAATACATAAAAGATATTCGAGTCAAACTCGAGCAAAACTGTATTCAATCTCGAGTCGAATTGACTCGAGTATGTATGTTCAAAACTTATTCAATCTCGAGTCGAATTTAAACGAGTTTCGAACTATTCGAGCTGAGTTCGAACACAAGTGGAGCTCGGCTCGCTCGTTCATTTAGCAGCCCTAAGAATGTATTTAATCTTTGCTAGCCAACTAAATTGTTTGTTTATAAAAATTAGTTAAGTGAAAAAAATGTGGCTTATGTGAACCAATAGATATTTGCTGCTCCAAGGCAAAAATGATAAAATTTTATGAAAAATTTTTACATAAGAAAGGTTTAACCTATTGAAGATTCGCGTCTCAAGGAGTGCACCGTTTTAGAGAGTGCACCCCTTTTTAAAGAGATGTGTCCGCTTGTTAGGAATAATGAGAGAATAGAGATATTTGGGAAAAAAACATTCCCCTATTATTATATTTAATTAAATTAAATTAAATAGATATTAGATTTAACCGGTAAAGTAATCAATAATGGGCTATGTAGAATTGCTATGTCAGAAAATAATATTAATTAAATTTAATAAAAAATATTTATTTTCAATAAAAATTGACATAATAATTAAATATGAGTTAAAAATAACCTTTTGTAGAAAGTTAAATAAAATAGTGGTTTATTTTATTTAACCATTATATAATTTTTATTTTAGTACATATATTTTATTTTATCATTTTTTTATATTATTTAATAATTATTTTTATTTTAATTAATTTTATTTTATGATATGGCACTGCCTCAGCACCTAATAACCATTTGCAACCTACCATATCATAACTTAAAGATTTTTTCGAACGTTGCTAGTTAAAAAAGTGATTAAGAAAGTGGTATTTCATATACATCAACCATCAACCATGTGCGTAATTTATTTAGTTGACGAGTGTGGTGTCTTTATATGGTTAATGTAATATATATAATTTAATTTGTCTTAGCTCATTAATCAAGTGATGAATAATTGTGTTTGACTTATTTGTGTTTCTAAAATGGGTATAAATTTTTAATAAACTATTTCTTTTCACAAGCACACCCAATTTTGTTATTTTTAATGAGTTTGATTTATACCCTCTTTTTTTTATTTTAATGATTTTTGAGTGGTTTTTTTATGCCAATTTCATATGAACTGTTTAATTATTTATCGCTCTTTATAAATTTTTATATACGTGAGTTTATTGATCTTTATATATTTTTCAATAAACTATTTTTTCCTACATGGTTACGTTGGCTCATTAATCAAGTACGTAATAATTGTGTTTGATTTATTTGTGTTTAAATAAACTAATTTTTTTAACTGAGTATATTTGATTGTTGTAATCTATGTTATTTATTATGTATTGGTTCATTAATCAAATGCTGAATAATTGTGTCTGATTTATTTGTGTTTAAACTTGGATTTTTGAATTATTGTTTGTTGAATCTTTTTCTCATAAAATTATTTTTAATGAGTTTGATTAATCCGAGGCAAAATTTTGATTTAATTGGTGCAGTCGGCCAACGGTGTCTTCTCGAAAGAAAAGGTGGGTTAATCTTTCGTTCACCTCATAAATATTATTTTATTATTGGAAAAATAATTTATTTATTAATATAATTTATACCGTTGATTGATTTATTTTTTATTTATCTTTATCTATAATCTTCAGCAAATAAATTATATAATTTCTTTGATATATGAAAAACTTTATCAACTCGATGAGAACGAAAAATCTACTTGAATCAAAGTACAAATAATATGGTTTTGGATGCATACAAAGTTTTAAATAAAGAAGAATACATAAGATTAGACATGGTAATCATCGACGAAGAGGTGCACAAATATCATTCACCGGAGTTCCCAATCATAAACTAAAATTGAAGATTGAAAAACCTCTTTGATGTTAAGGAATTTGGACCACGCATCCGGGCTATGCAATAGAGCAAAATTAGTAATAATGAGGCTTGGACAAGGGTCTATCGAAGCAAAATTAATGACAACCACCAACAAAGGTTAGAAAGCATCATCATTCCTAGAATTGCTTTCTTCACTATGTTTACGAATTGACCCATTACACTGAGAGGAGATCAATTTCCAATATCCATTTATTTGCAAGGACACGCAACATTTAAACATGTAGGAAACCGTCATTCTTCTCTCCTTAGCACTCTCAAGAGCCATTTTACATCAAAATATTTAATTTAAAAATACCCAATAATAAGTCAAACCGGGCTCCCTCCCCCCTCGCCTCTAATCCGGGCATTAAGATATAAGTTAATAACCTAAATTTATTATTTTAAGAAAAAAACCTTATTTTCATCCAATCTAGTGCCTCCACACCCTTACTTTTGTCGCCATACCCCCTCCTGACCCTGCCCGCACCGTGCCTCTGCCCCTTTGCTCGTCCCCACACCCTACCCCCTTACTCATCCACCATGCACATGCCCGCACCGCGCCCGCCCCCGTACCTGTGCCCACGCCTACGCTCGCGCCGCCTCCGCCTCACCCATGCTCGCGGTACTACCACCCCTGTTCCTCTCCTATGCCTATGCCCACACCCACACCCGACACGCCGCCCTATTCTTCCTTGCCGCACCTAGACCCACAGGTGTGGGCGCGGTGAGGAGGAACAGCGGTAGTGTGTCGAGTGTGGGCGTGACAGAGGCACGAGGGCGCGACAGAGGGCACAGGACGAAAAGCACGGGTGCGGCAGAGGTCACGGGCATAGCAGAAGGCGTAGGTGCGGGTAGGGGTCAGTTGCAGGCTCAGGCACAAGTGATAGAGCACAGCGATAGCGGACGGTGAGGGCGGCGGCGATAGACAGCAAGGACAATGACGACGGGAATGTAGACGACATTGGAATGAATGAACGAAAGTTATTTTCTTTTTAAAAAAATAAGTTGTAAATTTTTCTAAAGATATTTAATTATATTATTTATATATATATATATATATATATATATATATTCTCCTAGAAATGATAGACAGTGTCCTTTGGTGAGAAAAAAATAATAGCCCCAATAAGTAATTTTTAGGGGTCATTTTAGGTACCCGCTTTATTATAATATAAAATAATGCCCGGCGCATGACAAACCAATCGATATATGCCACGTCATCCGTATGCAGTGGGCAGAAAGTCGTCTATGTGCGCCTGTCTGAAGTGGCATGCAGGCCAAGGAGGCCAGCTTTGCCAAAAAATTAGTCTTTTTTAGTCTTTGCCTGGACTCATTTAGTTTGTGTTTTTAATGGCAAAACTGAATTAAAAAATTCCGTTTTGTTCAGGTCGATAGGACTAGGGGAGAAAATGGAGGAAGTTGGCAATTTTTTTAAAAAAGGGCATGCGTGGTTGAGCTTCCCATCTCACCATCGATGAGGGAGCACGGAGGATTGTTGCCACTAGTTACTAAAAAAAACTAGAGAAAAATATGAATTATTTAAAATATCTTTACAAAAATATAATATAAATTTATCTAAAATTTTAAAAAAAAATTGCCCTTACTCTAGCAAATTCAGTCCACTGGCCAAGGCGACCAGATCTAACGTCACCCTTTGCTACTATTTACTATTGGTGTCTAAGTATTTAAAAATTCCTTCTTATTAAACAGTCAATAATGACAAGGGCAATGGGATCTGGCCACCCCTAGCCATATTTAGGCTTTAAGCTTTAGGATTTGGCTACTCCTAATGTCATCAGCCATATTAAAAATAAAAATAAAAATATTTAAATACTGGAGGGGCAACTAGATGCAGCCGCTTATAAAGGCCAAATCTAATTAGAGGCGGCCAACCACCTTAGCTATCACTTGGTTGTCGCCGGCTTTGGCAAGTGGTGGCTATGCTATTTAAAAAAATTATTTTTAAAATAAGAAGATAAGTATGCCATTATAATAAAATGGCAGGGTAGTTTTCAAAGAATGGGAACAAATTTTGCATTACAAGTGTATGTGCATGAAAAATAGATAAAATATAAAAATAAGATCATAGCCCTTAATTAGTTATTAAAATGAGAAAGGCAAAAATTTTGTAATGGAGAAAATTATGGTTATGTAGAAGGATCCATATTGGTTAAATTCTAAGCATTGGAACATTTATTGAAAAAAGAAGAAATGAATGGTGGGTGTTGGCTAAGTGGAGGGGAGAAGGCGAAATATTTGTATTTATTACAAAACGCTATTAAGTGAAGTTTTGTGAACTTTTACGACTCTCCTTTACTTATTCTCTGAGGCAAGTCATCTTTAAGAGATAAAAATAAATAATTTAAATAATTGATTATCATACCCCCGGATCAATTAGAAATTATTATTCAACTATTTGGGTTTGGCTTGTCTCGACGGTTTGGCTCACCTCAACGGTTCAGGTTCAACTCAGCTAAATGGTTTGGGTTTGGGTTTAGCTCTCCTCAACAGTTCAGCTAGCTCTAGCTGCTTAGCTCAACTCACTTCCATTGACGACCTTACCCCATTCTTCATCCAATTATTATTAATCATCTGTCTAAGTGCTCAATTATCACACTTTGAGCTGGTTTATTTAAAAGTTGTCCATCTTCTAATTCATCTATAAAAGACATTCATTACTTTTTCTTGAAGCATACAAGTTATTATTTTGGTAAAAAATTATTTTTTAGGATTTTTAATTCTACTTCATGCATTATAAGTTTTAGTTAATTCTATAATTCATTACTCAATAGTTGACAATCAGAAGCAATGGCGCCTTGGTGTAACCGTGATCTTTGATTTTCGTTGCATAAGCCCTCACCAAGTGAGGCAGTAAGGCCCCTTTTTACAGAGTTTGTGCAAAAGGCTATACGCATGCCACAATTTGCACAAACAACAAGATAATTATAATTATTATTATTGACAAAAATTTGTCACTCTTATGCAAGAAATTCCATTGTGATGAATTTTAGAACAAATCAATTTGTCATCATTAATATCATGTATTTTGTAGTATTGTTTAAAATAAAATTGAGGTAAATTGAAAGAAATTTTGTCATTTGTACAGCTCAAAGTTAGATATTATATAATTTAAAATTATACTTCTCATTGAGGGTGCTATTCAAGCGAGCGTGTCAAACTCAAGTTGTGTTCGAACTCAACTTGAATAGTTCAAAATTTGTTCAAACTTGACTTGAAAATCGAACAGAGTTTTGAATATACGTGCTCCAAATTCGATTCGAATATCCTTTATGTATTCGAGTTTGACTCAAGTTCGAATACACTTAAACTGTTTAATTTTTCCGACTCGTTCGTGAGCTTAAAATTGGCTCGATTAAAAGTAAATAATACAATCAATGTCAATTGAAACCACAACCTTGAGGTCATCAACTTGAATACTTACCATCTCAACTATCTCACTTCTTTGTTATTATATTGTGTGTGTCTATATATATATATATATATATATATATATATATATATATTATAATATAATATAAAACTATATTATTATATCATTTTATCGAGTTGAACTACGAGTCGAGTTCGAATTATAACCAAGCCGAGTCAACTCGAATACGACCTTGCTCAGGCTCAGCTCGTAATATTCAAATTCGAGCTCGAACATTTAAATGTCGAGTTTCGAGTCGAGTCAAGCTGAGCCGAACGCTAAATGCTCACGAGTTGACTCACTCAATTAGCAACGCTACTTCTCATCAACCTAATAATTTTTAAAAGATATTTGAAGTTTTATTTATTAATTGTGGGATGAGTAACTTCCACAACAATGGTTGTAGTATAATATATGATACAAATTTATTGTATATGGCAAGTGCACCAATCGTGTTTAAGTAATAAAATGATGAGTGAAGTATTGTTCACAAGACAATTAATTAATTCAATTAAAATTCCTAGACTAAATTATCTAAAGCAAAAGATAATGAATCTTTAGAATATTTATCTAAGCTCTAATCGCAAATAAAATAAAAATAGAACAAGTAGTCTATTGTAAGAATCGAAGTTTCTTCAATATACAAGTATTTGCTAAAAACTTGATTTCACTTAAACCACATAGTCACAAAATAATTTTCATAAATGAACTATAATTATTCTTCTCATGGGACAATGAATTTTGTATTATTTAATTTTTCATATTTTGGGCAAAATTAACTATCTTGAAAATAAATTAATTTCAATCATCCATATTTCAGAGAAAATCTTTATTAACTTTTTTCAAAGTAAACTATGCTTTATGAAGCTGTTATGGTAAACTGTCGTGTTCAAACTAAAGTTAAACATACCACACAAATATTTAACCACTCCTATTCAAACTAATCACCTTCAATATAGGATCATGTTTTATAGATCACCTAAAGAGGGAGTTAACTCAATTTATTATTTAATTAATCATGAAGTTTAATTTCTCTCTTTGAACATCATTATACTACAACGATTGATTAAATAAATAAAATACATTACAAATAATAAAACATAATTCGCATGAAAAAAATAATTAAAAGTTCATCTATTAATAAAGATCAAATATCTAGTTCAGGATCGATCATATTTCTATCAGAAAATAAATTACTCCATAAAATATAAAATTAAGGCTGTAAAATAAGAAAGATACAAGTTTTTTAATCGCTCGTTCTTTGAATCGTCAAATCTCCTTCCCATATTCACCTTAGAGAAAATCCACCTCCTTAGAATAGAGCTGCAAGAGAGAGACGGACGAATGATGAGAACGATCCCTAATTCGTGTTTAATAATAAGGACTGGGCCCACACAAAAATTGGAAACGAAAAAATAAAATAAAACATGGACGACGCCGTTTCTAGTTCGTTCACCTCTTTTTTCAATGTTTCCCAAAACAAGTCCCCATATCTTGAAATTGATAAAAGAAAGTCTTCTAGTTCCACCTCTTCTCTCCTTCTTCAGATTTACCGTGGCCCCTTCTTTTTATGATTGACTAATTGAAGGCTTTCTCCAAATAAACTAATTTTTCTTCATTTCTTTGTGCTTTCTTCTTGACTTTTTCGCTCAGTTTTCCAACAATATTCAAGACGAATAAAAATTAAATAAACACTCCAGTATAATAACTGTAATTAATAATTTATAAATAAAACTAAAATCTCTAAAATTAATAAAAAATACTAAAAACAATTAAAAGTTTCAAGAACTAATTATCAGTCAGTACATAATAATAGATTAAAAGATATACAAAATAGATGATTATCAATAAATATGAGTTAAACCCTAAATTTTTTAGCATCAACCAAGGGTAGTTGGGAGAGAACAAGATTAGCTAACTTCTTATTTATCAAGTGTTTTTTCTAACACACTGCCTAGCTACGTTTTCTCTTCTAAAGACACGCATAAAAAAATATTAGCTGCCTGAAAAACATGGATGGGATTATAAATGCTCTCTCTTGATCTGTAACTCTGATAATTTATTTATTTTTGGCTTGAAAAAAAATTCTTTTTTATTAGAAAACTGAGAAAGCCCGGAACTCCAATCTATGATTGAATCTTGAGATGACAAAGCAAACGACAAAAACGTATAAAAAAACATGCACGAAGGTATTAAAAAGATAGTTTTTTTCGCACACGTGTTTCTCATGCACAATAAGGACGAACTTACTATTATACAAAGGTAATAAATGTACATCTAATTTACAAATTTATAACTTTTTAAATTAAATAAAACAAAAAATAAAAAAAATTATTTTGTTCTCGTTATATTTTGATCTCTCTTTTACCTAAGTTAATTCTGGCCGATAATAATTTCATAAGTTTTTTAATATTTATTTAATTTAAAATTATTATTATTGATATTTATTATTAAGAAAGTATTAAATTATAATTTATCTAAATTAAAAGTTTTAAACATATTTAAAATTTTAATTTATTATAGATATGGGGTACAACTTTTTTGTTGGGTCTAATTCCCAATAATCTATTTACTAATAAAAAAATTCTTTGTTTTATTTTTCAAATAAGACCATATAAATTACAAGTTCCATTCCACTTTAATAACGTGTGAATACGATTTTGGGTAAGAATCGAATATTTTTTACATGGATATATATATATATATATATATATATTATAGGGGTTGGGTAAACTGGGGGTGACTCCAAAAATTTTCCTGAGGTCGCCCCGAATCTAGACCGTCCGATCATAAGAACGGTCCAGATCCTTTCCACTCAAAATCCTAACCCCTCCCCTCATCCCATGCGCCACCGTCGGGCCGCTGTCGCCGCCGCCGTGCGACCCCGCCCTCGCCACCACTGTCACTCGCCGTCGCCATCGTCGCTCACTGTCGCCACCGTCGCTCGTCGCCGTCCGCGGGCGTAGGCGCGGCAAGGAGGAACGGCAGCGGCGCGTCGGGCCCGTTGTCGCCGTGTTGTCGCGCGACCCCGCCCCCGCCGCCACCGTTGCTCACCGCCGCCTCCTCGTGCCCCCACGCTAGGGACCCTCGTGCCCCTGTCCGCGAGCGTGGACGCGGCAAGGAGGAACGGCGGCGGCGCGTCGACAACGGGCCCGACGCGCCGCTGCCGTTCCCCCTCGCCGCACCCATGCCTATGGACGGGGGCGCGAGGGTCCCTAGTGTGGGGGCACGAGGAGGCGGCGGCGAGCGATGGTAGCGGCAGGGGCGGGATCACGCGGCGGCGGCAGCAGCGCATGAGAGGAGGGGAAGGGTTAGGGTTTTGAGAGGAAGAGATCTAGACCGTACTTATGATCAGACGGTCCAGATTTTAGGTGACCCTAGGAAAAATTTCCTAGGGTCGCCTCAGGTTACCCAACCCCTATATATATATATATATATATAAAATAATAGATTCTTACCCAAAATCGTATTCACACGTTATTAAAGCGAAAAGGAACTTGTGGGTCCCTTTACACGTGAGAAAATGCATTTCACATGTGGGGGCAATGATGCAAATAACTCGAATATGAGTGGCTTTTGGTAATGAGCTAAAAGTTAAACCTTAAATTGGCTTCCGGCATTTTTAACAAATAAAACTCGAGAATTTTGTAGAAAAGGCTATGTAATAGAAATATTACAGGCCTAGGCCAAAAGATGGGAAATAGCATGACCTATATAAATTCCTTTATTTCGCTTACATCCGCAACATGATCATAAATTATGTTCGGCCTTTACAAATATATAGGTACATATTATTATTACTTGTTAATGATTAAATAAATGTACTTAAAATTGCATCAAGTATTAACTATTTAGTACTTAATACGTCCTCATGTATGTCGATAGTGGATGGACCCTAATAATATATTATGTCCGACCTTTACAAATATATAGATGCACATCATATACTAACAATTCATGATCAGACAAACGTTCTAAAAATCACATCAAGTATTGACCGTTTAGTGCTCGATGTGTCCTTATAGGCATCCATAGTCATTAATAACTAGTCTTACATCATATCTTAATATATGTATATGCTAGAAGATTTAATTTATAAATTAAAAACTTCATGTTAGCTTTTTAATGGATCTCTAATTTATTTTATAGTAATATTGTTTTATTTTAATTAGTGTTTTAAAAATCATATTATATTGCCTGATTTGGTATATTGTATACATACATGAATATTAAACCTAGACTAATTTAATATATTAACTAATTCGTATAATCATCATGCTTAACTTTTAAAGCTAATATAATTTTAGATTTTTTAATGTTTAGTTTGAGTTGAATCAATAATTAGCAATCAAGTATTACACTTCATTAACATAAAAATAATTTAATTCATACTTTTAACATGTAAAATTTAGTTCAATTCAACTCGACCTGATTAAACTTACTGTTCACAAATCCAATAAAGTTTTTAAAACAATTGGCTTTTAGTCATGTAAAATCAAGCCCTACCAATCATCCATATTTGGGGTGCTAGCCTTTTTCTGTAATTTTAGTACCTCACAGCCCTTTTCTTGGCCAAAAAAAAAAAAACAGCAAACAAGACAAGCGGTGCGGACCCACACATCCAAATGCACACCAAATGCTCCCCAAATTCAGATGTCTCTCCGCTCTCACTAACTTCCCCTCCCCACCAAAAAAAAAGCGCAAAGAAAAAAAGCAGCACCATCTCGGCCGCCACACTCCACGGCTAGCCGTCGCCGGGAAAAAAGCTCCGACCTTTCGGCCGTTCCGTCACATGCACCATGACGGACTATCGGTTCCCGGGCATGAACATGTGGATGGACGACAACGCGGCCTCCATGATGGAAGCTTTCATGGCCGCCTCCGCCTCCGACCTCCCCTCCCCCTCCCCCTTCCCGCCCTGGTCCATGCCGAGCTCCTCATCCGCCGCCGCGCCACCGCCCCCGCCCCCGCCCCTTAGCCCCGACACCCTCCAGGTCCGGCTCCAGTCCCTCATCGACACCGCCCGGGAGAGCTGGACCTATGCCATCTTCTGGCAGGCCACCTCCGACGAATCCACCGGCGTCTCCCTCTCCCTCCTCGGATGGGGCGATGGGTACTACAAGGGCGACCCCGACGGCGGCAAGCGCAGCGGCGGCGGCGGCGGGCGGTGTCGCCGCGGCAGCAGGAGCACCGGAAGAAGGTGCTGCGGGAGCTCAACGCGCTGATCTCCGGCGGGCAGGCCGGCGGCGGCGGCGACGAGGGGGTGGACGAGGAGGTGACCGACACCGAGTGGTTCTTTCTCGTCTCCATGACCCAGTCCTTCGTCAACGGCGCCGGCCTCCCCGGTCGCTGCTTCTTCGGCGCCAGCCCCGCCTGGCTCGCCGGTGCCGACCGCCTCGTCGCCTCCGACTGCGAGCGCGTCCGCCAGGCCCAGGCCTTCGGCCTCCAGACTATGGTCTGCATACCCCTCCCAGCCGGCGTCGTCGAGCTCGGCTCCACCGACCTCATCTTCCAGAGCTCCGATCTCCTCTCCAAGGTCAGGTCTTTGTTCGACTTCTCCCACTTCGACGCCGCTGCCGCCGACCACCCCACCGACCCCACCGACTTGTGGATATTGGAGCCTCCGCCTCCGCCTCCGCCGCCGCCGCCGCAGCAGCCGGCGGCGGAGCCTCTTGCTGCTTCTGCTACGACTCTGTTCGCTTCTTCATCTGCTGTGGAGAGCTCCAGAGCTGCCATGCCTGCTGCCAATCCGGCTTCGATGCAGTCGTTCCACCCAGATGAGAGGCAGAAAGCGGGTAATTTCATGTCGAAAGAGTTAAACATTTCTGATTTACCCATCCCTAGTGCCGGTAGGAGTAGCTGCAAACCGGAGTCTGGTGAGATTTTGAACTTTGGAGGGGATAAGAAGAGGAACTCAACCAATACTACTGCTAGCTCAGTCTTCTTCTCCAATGGTGTTAACAATCATCATAGCACATTTGTTGTTGATGGGAAGAAAAAGAACAACAGCACCACCACCACCACCACCAACAACAACAACAACAATCATAAACAGAGTTCAAGAGGAGGTGGTAGCCATGAGGAAGGGATCCTATCATTTGCATCTGGTGTTGTGTTGCCTTCCTCCGGACGATTGAAACCCAGCGGGGGACTCTGACAACTCTGATCTCGAGGCTTCCATTAAGGAGGCCGAGAGCAGCCAGGTGGTGGCGCCGCCGGTGGAGCCGGAGAAGCGGCCGCGAAAGCGCGGCCGGAAACTCGGCCAACGGCCGGGAGGAGCCTCTGAACCACGTCGAGGCGGAGCGGCAGCGGCGGGAGAGCTCAACCAGAGGTTCTACGCCCTCCGGGCAGTGGTACCCAATGTGTCCACAGATGGACAAGGCCTCCCTGCTGGGGGACGCCATTGCCTACATCAATGAGCTCAAGTCCAAGCTCCAGAGCTCCGAATTGGATAGGGAGGGCTTGCAGGTGCAGGTCGAATCGATGAAGAAGGAGATGGCCGGAACAGGGGCCAACCATGGATCGATGAGGGCGAATTCGAAGGTGGAGTGCAATGGGAAGTTGTTAGGGATTGAGATTGAGGTGAAAATATTAGGGTTGGAGACTGTGATGAGAGTTCAATCTAATAAGAAGAACCATCCTGCAGCAATGCTAATGTCTGCATTGAAAGAGTTGGATTTGGACTTGGTTTGTGCAAGTGTTTCAGTTGTGAATGAGCTCATGATCCAACAAGTAACAGTGAAGATGGCCCGCCATATATACACCCAGGAGCAGCTCAAATTGGAGCTCAGTGCTAAACTAATGCAGCCTACTGATATCAGGTGAAGAAATTGGTTCAACGTTGCTGCAACTGAACTAAATATTTTCGTGCGAAAATCGCAGGTGATCGGTGATTCGTTTTGTCAAAATTCGCCGTAATACTAGTGTTTGTTGCTAGCTAGCAATCCTACCAATAAGGTTTACTGACTTCAAATGAGCTGGTCAATCTTTTAAAGAAGTTGCTATCAAGAGGTAATCAATCAAGCTGCAATGTACTGTCTCCTCGAGCCTGTTATTTTTTTATAGAATTATCCGTTTCTTCTTAGCTTTTGCACTCCTCTTTGTGCTAATATTTAGTTTGATTCCAGCTTGATGTGTTGTATATATCAGCATCAAATGCTTATTTGTTGTAGCATAAACGAGAATGAAATATTTAGCCATTCTGGGTAGCTATCGTTCGTTGGTGTCATTGAAATTTCTCTCGTTTGGATCACACGAGTTTAGCGTCGTCAAAACGAAAGACCTGTGAACTTCTTTTTTTGTGGCGCTTGCAGATTACTCTTAGCAATGTTTTTTATGAGCATGAACCTTGTGAACAAGGTTTGGCCAATTCCTAAACATAGAACTGTAACATATCACCGTTTTCCTCCGAAAACTAGGAGTTGTTTCCTTGTTGGCGGCTTCTTAACTTGAACGGTTTCCCCTTCCAAGTTTGATTTCACTTTTTTCGGTACTGTTATGTGTAAGTTGTATATATTTGAATGCTTTTTTTACCAGAGTTTTGTGGAAGGAATGTTAGGGGTGATGTACCGGAGGTTGGATAAACTCGGCGTTTTGTTGGACGGTGTTTGGGGGAGCAGGTGATGTTATGGCCACGCAAAATTCAATGCTATGCCCAGAATTTATTTACATTTAAATGGTCGTCTTATGGAAGTAAAATCTGGTGGAGGGGCTCATTTGTTTGGTAAGGAAAACATGATAAGGCTGTGGATGTCTCGGTTAAACTCGATAAAGAGTCGGTTCAAATTTTGTTTGTATCTCACATAAACCGAATTTGTGTGGTATTTTTAAATTCAAAATGGGGTATTTTGTAAAAAAAATTTTTAGATATTTATATAACTTTTTATTTAATATAAATGTCACAATGGTAAAGTTTTATACTATTTTTTTAAAAAAAATAATATGTGACTCTTTGTCAGCAATATAATGAAAAATTGAACTAGCTCAAGGTGTTCACAAAGTCTCACACTCAATTTAATCAAGTATTAATATTTTTCACTCGCACTCAAAGATGGATTGAGACCATAATTTTAAATATCATTTAAGACTGCAGTTTGAATATTGTATTGTCTCAATTGGCCACAAACTCTCTTAAATCTGGTATGGTTTACACCTGTGTATAATTTTAATTTGTGTTTGATATTTCAACTTTATTTTTCTTCCCAAAATCTGGTTTTTTATTTGAAACTATGGTATTTTAACCTGCATTCAATTAAGGATTCATCATAAAAAATAATTGAATGTTTATAAATAGAATATTTTATTCATAATTTTAAAATTCAATTGAATCCAATTTGACCTGTTGAATCAAATATACCCTAATTCCGATGTAAATCTAGTATAATAAACGATACAATAGTTAACATTAATTCTTTATCGATCAGGACGCGAAAGAAAAGTGGCTAGGCTAGATCAAGAACCCCACATTTTTTATCCCATAAAGTAACCATCGCCGGGAGGATTTGAGGAAGGGATACTTTACCCTTGCCAATTACCAACTAATTGGGAAGGGGCGAACAAAGCCCTACAATTTGATACCTTCTCCAATGCAAACTCTCCAGATTTAGCAACAAATTATCATCTGTCGGAAAATTGGTGTCCTGTGAGACTTGCGTTGAATTGGGTATAAAATCTATTCCATCCAACATGGCTTCTTCCCATTTGAATGAGGGATTGAGGTTGATCAGGAATTGTTAGTCTTGGCCACAAGATCATGGAGGTGAATATGTGACCGTGTAGGAGAGCCAGTGGCCGTTGCACCTTCAATGCTCTTGCTTTTAAACTGGATCAGAACCATTCTTTAGCTGTCTGTGGACACAAGCATTGCCAAACGAAGGTAGAAGATCAACGAAAAGGGAGTGACAAATTAACTTGTTCTTTCGAGAAAAAAATAAATTATATTAGTTGGCGCTCGAGTTGCACTAATAAATTTAAATTATTAGATTAGTGTAAAAAGTTCTTTTCAAATTAATTAGATTATTATTATCTTAATTTATTAATGTAAATTACCAACTGATTTAGTAGATGAATGCATAATTACAAAAGTCAAAAAATCGGATTGAAAGAATCATTAAATTGAACCGATTCATCAAAAATCGATCAAAAATTGATTTATCTGAATCGATCAAAATTAATAAATTATTATCTATAAATATGTTATTAAAATATGTCATTTTAATATTATGGTATTTATTATATTTTATAATATTTTTCATATTTTTTAAATTTTTTAATTATTTATAATTCGTTATTATTTTTAATACGAGTTAAAATCGAATAAACTTTTAATTATGACAATGTCACTAACTATTTCTTTCCCGTTCTCTCTTCCGATCATTGACGTGCCCTTCCTTCACTGCCACCGATACTGCCACCAATTGCCACCATCGCCCCGTCCCCCGTCGCACCACCCCCAATCGGCCCCCTGCCAGACCAACCCATCCCCAGCCCCCACCCCATCCCCCCCCACCGGGCCCACTTGTCCCTGTGGCCCCGCCCTGCCCCTTCCCCCTCCCCCACGTGGACGCCCACCCCATAGCACAAATACATAATATAAGTAGTTAGTCCTAACTAATTATACTATTTCTAATGTCTCCTCTCTAGGCTTAAAATCCCTCCCCATGAGGAGCACTGACCGAGATGAAGATGAACTTTCGAGGGATTGGAAGATGCTCGTTTTGGGAAAGGTCGCCAGGGACTTGTTAGAGGAAGATGCATCGGCAGCAAATACAGATATACCATGTACAAGTGCAAGTGCAAGTGCTTGTGGTGGTGGTGGTGTTGCAGCTTCTTCCCACCAGCAGCAACACAATAGACCGAGGAAGAAAGAGCGACTCAACCTTGGCAGCAACCTTTCCTATGAAATATTGGATCCCCAGGGCCGTCGCCTCAATACACTTGCCGGAGAAGGCATTTCAACCGATACAACACTTCAACGTCGCAACTTTTTCAACGGAGAAGGCACCTATTCTTCGGTGGCGGCTAATATCAACGTCGCAGCCACCGCTAATCAAGAAGGGTGGAGGAATGTGGAGATCATGGCGGCGGATGAAGAAGGGTGGAGGAATGTGCACCGGGAGTTGGGTGGGAGCGAGTTGTAAGAGTAAAAGTGGTGATAGACCAGCAAGGCATGAGTACAACATGAAGTGCAAGGAGTGCCACGGGATAGTGATCAATTTAGTGGAACAACTTCCTCCAAAACCATGACGGCCTTTAAGATGTGGCCACACTTCCATCTCTATTTTTAATAAGGGAAAGAAAGCTCTGCTTTGTCATCTTTCCTCCGGGCGCCTTACTTAATACTAGTTCTTACATGTTTAAATATATAATACTTGTTTTTTGAAAAATAATAATAATAATTTGCTTTATTTTATATTTGCCTTCGTATGTGAGATAAGATCTCTTACATTCAATCATCAAGGATATTGTCATTCTTGTGTTTCTATAAAGAAGATATGCACAAATTTTTATTATAGAATGGACAATACACAAGTAATTAGTTTTCAACTTAATATTAAGAAAAAAATCGCATTTAAAGATCAGGCCGGAAATACATAGTTAATTTTTTATAATGATCTTCTGGTAATAAGCCTTTAATAGGTTTGGAAATAGAGTAATGCGTAAATATTATTCTCGCATTTTAAAAAAAATGCAATTATTAAAATTAATTATAATGGGGAGCCGTCTATATAAGTGTTTTCGGAAAAATAAAATAGTCTTCCTTGTGATGTAATTTTTATTTATTATTAGGTAAATTATATTTTTGAAGTTTTGTAGCTGATTATATTTTTGGTTTTTAAATAAAATTTTATTTATAAAAATTTTAAGTTTCCAAAATATTCTACGTCATTTTCAACCAAATATTTTTTGTCAAATTATTAATGCATGCATAATACATAATTTTAACACTTAAAAATTTTAATTACACATTTTCAATTTTAAATTAATTATATTAATATATTTAAATGATATAAGATCTTCCAATGATAAGAGGTTTGAAAGTTTTGGTTGTTAATGATATTTGAGTAATTTGTAAATATTATGCTCGAATACACTATCTTTAAAAAAGCATAGTGTAATTATTAAAATTGTTCACAATGGGATAACATGAATACGAGCAAAAGTGGACAAGCAAGTTAGCAACAAGAGGACAAAGAAGTAGATATGATAAATTTAGACGATGGCTTGGAAGTGAAGGTGATAGACCTAGCCGAGCGTGAGTAGAACATGAAGTGAGATAAGATCTCTTACATTCAGTTATAAAGGAGATTATCAATCTTACATGTTTTTTTAAAGATCTGCATAAAATTTTATTATAGCATGGACAGTATGCAGTTAAGTAGTTATTAAGTTAACATTAAGAAAAAAATTGCATTTAGAAATCAGGCTCGGAAATACCCAGTTAATTTTTTATAATGATCTTCCAATGATAAGCCTAAATTTAATAGGTTTGCAAGTTTTAATTATTTATAATGATTGAAAACTAAGCAAATAGTGGCATAGTTAATGATACCTACTTAGTTTACCTAATTAGTTCCTTAGCATTCATTTTAACACCGTTCAATTAAGTAATTTCATACTTTATTCACAATAATATATATATATATATATATATATATATATAAATAACACAATTCATAAATCCTAGCACATTGTTTTAATAATTATCACCTTTAATAAATTAAGTTAGAGTTAATTATACGTCGCGTCATCGACAATTGGCAACCACTAAGGTTTCGTCGTGCGGCTCGAAACTTTAATTCGGCGCCCGTCGGCATCAAAAGTTCGATCGGATTCAACTGGATGAGTTCGGCGGTAGGGTTGTTAATTGAGCGAGCCAGCTTGTGAGCATTTAGCATTCAGCTCGGTTTGACTCGACTCGAAACTCGACATTTAAATGTTCGAGCTCGAACTCGACTCGAACTCGAATCTTACGAGTCGAGCTTGAGCAAGGTCGTGTTCGACTCGACTCGACTCGGTTATAACTCGAACTCAACTCATAGCTTGACTCGAACTCGACTTGATAAAATAATATAATAATATAGTGTTTACATTATATCTTATTTATATATATATATATATACAATATAATAACAAAGAACTGAGATAGTTGAGATGGTAAGTATTCAAGTTGATGACCTCAAGGTTGTGGGTTCAATCCACATTGATAGCATTTTTTTTAAGTGAGGTACTTATGACTTTTAATCAAGCAGGTTTCGAGCTCACAAATGAGCTGGGTTTGAACTCGGGAAAATTAAACAGTTTAAGTGTATTCGAGCTCGAACACATAAAAGATATTCGAGTTGAACTCGAGCATGTATATTCAAAACTCATTCGATCTCGAGTCAAGTTCCAATGAGTTTCGAACTATTCGAGCTCGGCTAGCTGGCTCAATTAGCACCCCTATTCGGCGGAAGATCAACGGTTTCCAACTATTTTTGGCGATTTTTGATGGCTTTCTGACAGCTTTCCAGTGGCTTTTGTGGCAGCTTTCAAGTGACTTTTCTGGCGGGAGAATTAGGGGTATGGGTTGGCACTGGCTCGGCAACCTCGACCCAATGGTGGTGACAGTGAGGACCACAACGACGGTGATGATTGCTGGCGGCAGCGTCAAGTCAGCCAGGGTTGGTAAATCATCTAATTGGCCCACTACTAGCCTCAACGATGACGCTGGATATGGAAAAAATGTTGGGTTCTAGGGGATGATGTCGACAGACACAGCGATGGCAGCGCAGCGAGGATGGTGGCAGATCGGCATCGGGAGCGACCACACTAGGGCGCGGCTTCCTCGTGTCATCGTGACTGGTCAGTGGCTGGGGTGGCTAGGAGTGGCACGACAGAGCTCGGCGGCAGTGTGGCAGTTGGAGGAGGCGTTGACGACAAGTAGTGGGGCAACAATGGGTGACGGTTGGGGGTTTAGGGAAGAAGATGGTGTCGAAGGTGTTCAGTGGCAAACTCGTAAATAAAACTTAAGTTGACTCCAACTCAAGTTAAAAATAATAACTAATTCGTAATAAATCTGAAAAAAATCAGAAAATAGGGGAAAATCTCATAATATATAGTACACACCACAATATCAAAATAACATGTTCTATAACTACTAACCCACCCAAACTATCTTATCGCACGTCCTAATACATTATTCGGCCTAAAAATAATTCTATGATCAAATACAAAAAAACATCATATTTGCATATTGTCATATACTCTGATAACTCCTTTCTCATCGTCGTTTTGACATTATCATCATATACTTAGGTACATTTGACCCTCATCACTCATAACTCATAGCTGGCCTTGACTCAGCTCGAGATTAATGAAACTAAATCGACTCAAATCAACAATTGAACCAACTAGTTCACTAATTTAAAACTCTGACTCGAGTCATGTGTTATATATATAAATACTGTTGTGCGCTTCATGAAAACACAGCGCATCAGCTGTCGGATCCAAATCCGGCAGCCAACAATTAATTCCCCCCCATCACCAACTCGTTCCCGCGCTCCGTTCCCACCGGTGGCTTCCCACGCCCCGTCTTCCCGTGCCCCATTCCTACGGGTTGTCGTTCTATAAACCACCGGCCTCGACCATCCCCGTCGACCACCTCCTCTCGCCCATCCCTGGCCGCCTGTCCTCACCGACCAACCCCTATCGCCCATCCCTGCCCCTGTCCGGCAGCATCAACCCCTCCCCAAACCCGCCCTCGTCGCCCCCTACCCCCGCCCCACCGTCCCCCCGCCGTCTCCAGCCCCCTGTCCCCCTCCCTTCCCTCCCCTGCCCTCCCCAAACCCACTGCCCCTGTCCCCGCCCCGCCGCCGCAGGCACCCTACCCACCGTCTGCCGCGGGCACCCCTGCCCCCCCGCCGGCCCCCTGCCCTCCCCATCGCCGCCCCCAGCCCCGTGCCCTGCCCCGCATCCCACCCCTGCCACCCCTCCCTCCCCTGTCTCCCCACACCGGCCGCACCCCACCCCCGTCCCCGCCCCCGCCCCCTGCCGCCCGCCTGCCCCTTGCCCACCACCCTGCCACCCCTCCCTCCCCTGCCCTTCCCAAACTTGCTGCCCCTGCCGCCCCCCACTGCCCCTTGCCACGCCCCTCGCCGCCCTGCGCCCCCATCCGCCCACGCCCCCACTACCCCTTGCCCGCCCCTCGCCGCCCTGCGCCCCCATCCGCCCACGGCCCCCTGCCGCACCTGCGACGACCTCAGTCGCGGCCTGCAATCACCCGCCGTCGTCGTCCCGACTCGAGTCATAAAAAAATTGACTCGGTCGCGCGTGAGTGTTCTAGTTTTTAACGTTAAATTTAATTTTTTTTAACGGGCTTCCGTGGCATATATTTATATTTGACGTTAAATTTATATTTTTCAGGTCACAGTGAGTCGAGGTCGCCAGAAATACATCTTTCAGAATACGAGAATCAGGTTAGAGTTAAGCCTTTAAAAATACTTTGACTTAACTGAAGCATGTTTACTGCGTTTATTTTAATTGAAAATATTCTTAGTTTTTATAAATTTTATATTTTTTTAAGAATGGACAAGCTTCAAGATAAAGCATACGAGGAAGAAGAAATAGGCAAAAATATTACAACAATTTATCCTATTGTAGAAGATGAGTTCAAACCGAAGGTTGGAATGCAATTTGATTGTTTGGACGATGCACTCGATTTATATAGCAGTTATTCAAAAATGGCCGGTTTTGGTATACGTAAACATAGTACAAATTATCATAGGAGAACAAAAGAGTTATGGTCGCAAGTATTCGTGTGTTCTAAAGAAGGTCATTTCAAAGAAGATGAGCGAAAAAGAGAAATACCTGACAAAGGAAAAAGAGAACTCATCCTATAATAAGAGAAGGTTGTCAAGCACGCATCAGGGTAACTAAGAATAAAGAGGGCACATGGAATGTCATGTATTTCGAAGAAGGACATAGTCATGCACTCCTTACACCATCAAAAATTCAATTTCTCAGGTCACATAGGCATGTTACAAGTGTGCACCGAAATTTGATTGACCAATTCGGAGAGGCTAACATAAAAACTTCTCAACTAATGTCTGTGCTAGAAATTGAAGCAGGTGGGGCAGAAAATATTGGTTGTACAGAGAAAGATATTAGAAATGTGCAGACAAAATATAAAAAAGAGATAAAGGAAATTGATGCCCAATTATTGATGGAACATTTCGAGGAAATGAAAGAGATGAATGACTCCTTTTTTTATTGCTATGAAGTAGATGATGAGGGAAGATTAAAGCATTGTTTTTGGGCGGATGGAATTGCAAGAAAAATTATCAGCTTTTCTCAGATGTGATCATTTTTTATACAACATATAATACAAATAAATATTCACTTGTTTTTGCCCCATTCACCGGCGTAAACCATCACAGGCAAACAATTACATTTGGATGTGCATTTTTGTGTAATGAGAAGACAGAATCGTTTGTGTGGCTTTTTGAAACATTTTTAAAATGCATGGATGGAAGGCATCCCGGGGCAATTGTTACTGACCAAGATCCGGCAATGGATAAAGCAATTAAATTGATATTTCCTTCAACATATCATCGTCTTTGCATTTGGCATATCCTTAAGAAGGAGACTGAAAAATTAGGTGCAATTGCTCACAGGAAGGAGTTTTATGAGCCATTCCACAGTTTAATTTATGGGGCGGAAAACGAAGAAATCTTTGAATCACAATGGATTGAACTAATGAAAGACAATTGCGTGGAGGGAAATGAGTGGTTGAAATCCATATATGCAATTCGTCATGCTTGGGTGCCTGTGTATAGTAAAGGTATATTTTTAGCTGGTATAAGAAGTTCACAACGAAGTGAATCTCAAAACTCATTTTACTCAAGGTATGTGAACAAAAAAAATAGCCTCATTGAGTTTATACATAGATATGAGAGAGCTATCAAAAGACAGAGATTGAACGAGGCAAAAGAAGCATATGAAAATTCATATAAAAGCCCTAAATTGGTCACCCCATTCAATATGGAATGTACGATGGCAAAGGTTTATACTCGAAAAGTGTTTTATAAGTTTCAAGAAGAACTACAATACAGTATGGTTTGTTGCTCATCTCATAAGAAATTAGATGGGGAGGATGTTGAACAGTATGATGTAACATGTTGTAGAAATAATAAAGGCTTGGTTGCACATGTTACTTACAAAGGAGCTAATAGGAGATGCACATGTAGTTGTCAGCTTTTAGAAAGTGAAGGTTTTCCATGTAGACATTTGCTATATGTACTTAGATTGAATGAGGGGGATATTTTTCCTGAAATGTATATCCTGAAGAGATGGACAATTGACATAGCAAAGGAAGTTGTTTTTGATGGTGAGGGAGTGGAACTTCATGGTGATTGTCACAAAACGTTATTCTCAAATTGGGGAGAATTGCACTGTATATTTAATCGATGGGCCAAAAAGGCATATTCGTCATCTGAAAAGTTTGAACTCGCCAAGCAAAAATTGTTGGAGATAGAAAAATTGGTAGAAGATGTGGTAGATGATCGGCATCATGGAATACAACTACATCATGGAATACAAGTCCATCCACCTGCACAATCAAAGACAAAAGGAAGTGGTAAAAGATGGAAGAGTGGTAAAGAACTTGCAGTGGACCATTTGGGAAAAGATAGGCTATGCCATGGTTGTAATCAACGGGGAGTTGGGCATGATAAACGCACTTGCCCTGCAATTGTATCACGGTAATGTTGCCTAATCAACCCTTCTTTTGATGTTTGTTATATATATATATTTTGTGATTATTTTCCATGTTTTGTTTTTAAATATATAGGCAAAAAATTGTTCCATCTGAAAGTGGAGTCATGGAGTCTATTCAGGGGCGTCGGCGCAGTGATGGCGATTGTCAAAGCAGTGATGCAGAACGACTATGATAGCTCCGAATTTGTAACTTGTTACCATGAATTGTTATTTGCTTTAATCAAATTTCACACTTTTGTAACTTGTAAGTTTGTACTTGTATTCATCATGTACAAGAAAGTTATATAAGATGGATCCACTGGGTCTTGTTTCTGATTTATTTAAATATTATAAGAATATTAACTACAATCGAGACCGAGTCATTTTTTTATTAACTAGCCTCGAGTCAATATCGGGTCAATTTTAATTAAGTCGAGTCGAAACGGAGTCAATTATTTATTTACTTTACTCGAGTCGAGGCCGAGACATTTTTTTATTAACTTGCCTTGAGACCCAGGGCGCCCCTGCCCACCCTAGCCGCAGCGCCCACGCCCCCTGCCCCGCCCAAGCCGAGTACTCGACACAGAATCAATCATGTATGACTCAATCAGATCTCAATTTTTATAAATAAAATATATTGTCATTACAAAAACTTAACTCGTACTATCGACTCGAGTCAAGAACGAGTCAAATTTTTATTACAAAATTATTTTTTAAAAAAAATTATTTTATACTATTGACTCGAATCGAAATCGAGTCAAGATTTTATTACAAAATTATTTTATTTTTTTTAAAAAAATTATTTCATACTATTGACTCGAGTCGAGATCAAGTCAAATTTTTATTACGAAATTATTTTTTAAAAAAATTATTTTATACTATTGACTCAAGTCGAGATCAAGTCAAGATTTTATTACAAAATTATTTTATTTTTAAAAAAATTATTTCATACTATTGACTCAAGTCGAGATCAAGTCAAATTTTTATTACAAAATAAATATTAAAAAATAAAATAATTTTATAATAAAAATTTGACTCAATCCCCACTCGAGTCAATATTATGAAATAAATTTTTAAAAAATAAACTAATTTTGTAATATTGACTCGAGTCACACGAGGATCGAGTCAAGTTTTTATTATGAAATTATTTTATTTTAAAAAATTTTATTTCGTAATACGACTCTGTCCCAACTCGAGTCAATTATTATGAAAATATTTTATTTTCATAAAAAATTTTATTTTAAAATATTAACTCCAGTCGGGACCGAGTCAAATTTTTATTACAAAATTATTTTATTTTTTAAATATTTATTTTATTATAAAAACTTGACTTGAGTCGGGATCGAGTCGAGTCAAATTTTTATTACAAAACTACCCCCTTGTTTTGCCCCGCCGGCGACCTCGCCTCTGGCCACCCACAGGGGGAGGGGCATGACTGTGGGTGAGGCCGCGGGGGGGACTGCTACTTCCGGCAAGGGCAGCGGGGGACCGCGGCGCCGGGCAGGGGTAGGGGGGCCACGCTCGCCCGGGTGGGGGGGGGGGGGTGGCAGGGGTGGTGGCGGGTGGGGTGTCAGATCTAGTTGTGGGCGGTAGGTGGGCCAGGGTCAGTGGCAGGCCGGGTGCCCGCAGGCAGCAACAGGAGTGGTGCAGTGGTGCCCGCTGCCGGTGGCGGGTTTCCCGGCCAAGGGTGGGCACCCACGACGCTGGACCGCCGGATTTGGATGGGCGTCCTAGATTGCATGCTGCTGATGCGCTACATTTTCATACAGTGTACAATAGCATGTCTCTATATATATATATATGTACTTGCTATAAGATCAGTTATTCAATGAGCTTATATTGAAGTTTTTATTTTGTTGAATGGATTAATTGGTTCAGTCCATTGGTGGCCGGAAAAACACAATATTCTAGGTCTCTTTTTTTTAAACATTTTAAGATTTTTTTCCAAGCAATATTTTTAGATATGTGGCACCCTACATTGTTGGAGATTATGCTTGCATGTTTTAAACATTTCGAGAGGGCTTAAAAACCTTTCATTATTTCTTGATTGCGGAGAAAAAATGATAAGATGAACCGACAAAGAAAACGTGTTTTAGTCAATTATATGCATCTTGTTTCTTGTGTTAATGGCATCCCATACTCTTAACCTTGATCTTACAATTAGAGCCGTAAATAGTTCGGTTATAGTCCAATTAATAACATTCACTATAACTATTTACCATTTTAAATTTTTTTATCATAATCGAGCTACTAACCGAGATTAAAAGGTTCTCCTATAATTAAGTTTTAACTGTTTTGTCATTATTTAAACGGCTAGCAAATGGTTAGTTTTTTACTATTTTATACATCATAAAATAATATTATTAAGTAGGTTATAAATTGTAGTTAGTTGAATTATCTTTTCACTCATAAAATATAAAATATTATAACTATTTAAATTATGGTAAACTAATATTGTAAACTAGGAAATAAGAAATTGAAAAGTCTAAACTGATAATCTCAACTTTAATAATTAAATATTTTAATATTATGGTCAAGGTAGAGATGAGTTTTATAATAAAATTAGAAATAATTACATAAAAATCAGTTAAATTAGCAAAACAATTATGATATAGACTTTACAATTACCATTTATATTTGAAGTCTCTTCCGTTAAATTAATCAAAATTTTCACCTTTGTTCAATATGATTAAATAATTTTTTTACCAAATTTTGTTCTATTTAAATCAGGTGACAATTTAGAACACTAATTACATTTGATTATCATTTGTTCAAATTATATTAATTTTTTCTCTCACACACTTCTAACCGGTTGAGCAAACTCTACAATATCTTATAATTGGGAAAAAACTCTTCAATTTTTTTATTAGCATTAAACATCTATAACACTATTACTCATATGATCAACATTAAAAAAACCGCCAGAATTCTAATATGTGCCTAAGGTAGACTTTCGTTTTTGGGGCCCACTTATACTCGCGAATATCACTCGTACCGTTGACAAAATTCTTCTTATCTAATCTAGCAGTTTTACTTTATTACCATTCCTTTTTAATTAAGATGAATCAATAAGTTGAAAAGTTGTGCTCATATTTAAATGGTTTTATTTTCTTTAATGAATGAATCTTCTTGTTTTTTTGAACTCAATGAATGGATCTAAATGGTAGGAGAATGGCCAAAAAACTCAATTTTTGTGGGTTTCCTTAGGGTTTGGGGCCCATTGAAAAAGCCCATCCAAGACCCAGTAAGGAGATGCTTTTAAGCAATCAAGCCTTTAGATGGAAAAACAAAATTCTTTTTCTTTTGAGAAAAAAGAATTTCTATCTTATTTGAACTCATTGTAATATTGTTTTTTAATTCATATATATGTCTTTTAATTATTTTCTAAAATCAACGTCAGTTGAAATTTCCAACTATTCAATGGATAAATTTCCCTTATCCAACTGGGCCCAGGAAATTTTAATTATTTCATTTAAATATAAGGTAGTCAGATTGAAAGGCAAACCTTAATAAAAACAATAAAAATAAAATAATTGATTAAATAGAGTTTGAGTTTGACTAAACTCTTAATCCAGCTATGATCTAATCCATTACATAATAAAAAAATAATACTTTTGGGGGGAAAATTCACCAAATTCAATTTAACTAATTTTGGGTCCCTTTGTCTTCCAAACCAACCTCCAAGTTTAGATCGGCTTGATTTTTATGTAGTCAACCTCGTCTGTGTAATGAACTTTTAAAAGGAATCTAATACAAACTTTCATCTGGCTGATAATTATAAAAATACTTACAACTAAATAAACCATTCAATGAAATATTTTAGAGAATTGTTAAATATTTTCGTCATTTCTAACAGTAAAAATACTTGCAACTGAATAAAGCCATGCCTTTAATAAAACAAAACTATTTTCAATAAAATATCTTATAGAAATAAAACTGGCTAATCCTTGTTTGTAGTCTATTTTTTAAAATCATAATTTAATTACCTTCACCATATTGAAAATGACAAAAACAGAAAAAAGAATTTTAAAAATTGACAAATCCCATCCTTTGTCCTTAATTACTTCATTCACAATCCAGGATCCATTGTATCCCTAACTTCAAACTAGAATAATTAGGCATCTAAATCCATGGTTAACATTCCATTTAATTACAGATCCTACACTTTGCCTTAAGTACTCCTTCACCATAGAGCCCAGGCTAGCTACTAGGACATTAAACGACTCAGCCTAGCAGAGTTTATAAAGTTTTATCATAATAGAATTTTCATAGTTTGCTATTAATTGAACAGCTAATATATGGTTAAGTTTTCATCACTTTATTTATATATATCATAAATTAAAATATTAAGTAGTGTAAAAATTATAATATTTTAAGACAATTTTTCAGTTAAAAAAATATAAATGGTCCAACCATCCAAAATATTATAAAGCAGTATTACAAACTAGGAAAACAAATAAATAAAGAGTCTAAATTGTTAATCTCATTAAAACAAAACTTTGATAATTAAGAATTTTAATATCAGTGTTGAGGTAGAGATGAATTTTATAATTATATTCTTAATTAAATCGGTAAAAGAATCATAGAGAGGCCTTCTAACACTTTAATGTATATAGGCAAAGTTTTCACCATTTTTTACATGATTACATAAATTTTTTATCATATTTGTTACGACTAATTAATAAATCGATAAATTATATGATTATTTATATCCGTAGGCCTAGCATCAACCGGCACGTATATACCGTCTTTTTTAACGCGAGGCCAAGTCAAACATTACTTTAGGACACTGTTCATATTAAATTTCAATTGAAAAATAGTTAGCAAAAGCATAATTTTGATTAAAAAAATTTTACAAGAAGAGTTGGAGATAGATTTGTATTTGATTTGACTAAATTATTAGGCAACTCAAACTGACCCCTTTGATGGCTTCACTATCTTTAGATATAATATTTTAAAAAATATGTAAAAAGTCATTAATATATAAAAATAATTAGATATTAAATAAACAAAATAAATTAAATTAAACAGAGACCAACTCTTCTACCTCTCAAACTCTAACAACCAAGTACAAGTCGAAACATGTTTAAGCACCGGTTTAAATTAAATAGATCAAGTCAAAATACATTATTCTAGCGAGTTAGATTTCATTACCCCCCGAAATTACTCCCGTATAAATTGACTATCATTAACTATTAGCAACGTTATTAGACAGCTAATCTCGTAATTAATTAATTTCCCATTAAATTACGAAAACGCCATCCAACTAGACACCAGTTGTCTCTGAGTCAAACCTCTATCCCCTTCCCCTCAAGCATTCCTTCATTGCCACACCTCCTCCTCCTCCTTCTCCTTCTCCTTCTCTTCTCTCCACCATTCTTCTCCTTCTTCCCCACTCCCCTACCCCATGGATGTCTTCCCGCCTCTCCCCTGATCAGTTTGATACCAGAAAGTCGTACACTTGGCCTGCTTTGCCGCTGCAGTTTGTGTCCTTAGCTGGGGAGATGTGAAGGATATGAAGCTGTTAAAGGTGACTGCATCTTAGCATCAAACTCCAAATCGGTGAAATTTGATTGCTGGGATCATCTCTGATTGATCCAGAAAGTAGCTGCGGAGGAAAGGTTTGTGCTTTTCTCTTGCTCTGTGCGGGTCCTGCTGGAGCTGGGAAGATGAACATGGAGAGATGGATTGATACGATGTGTGGAAGATAGACAAACCGATTGCTTGTTGTTGTTGGGTATTGATGCAGATGCAAGATTTGTTGGACAGGTCTGCTTTTCTGTGATTTGTGGTGGAGCTAGGAAGAAGAGGTAGACGAAGGTGGATTGAAGAAGAAGAAGATGGAGAACTCGTCCGGGTTTCAGAGTAGGCGACCCAATAACGATCACCTTGGCGTCAACAAGATCGGGAAGAGCATTCGGAAGAGTCCCCTACACCAGCCCACGTTCCCCACCCCCCGCCCTGGCCGGCGCTGGTGCCGGAGCAAGGCCGACACAGCCGCAGGTCTACAACATCAGCAAGACTGAGTTCAGGAGCATCGTCCAGAAGCTCACCGGCTCGCCGGCCCCGGCACCAACCGCGCCATCGCCGGTGACGGCCCCAAAGGCGGCGTCTTTGCGGCTGCAGAGGATCCGGCCGCCCCCGCTCTCCCCCATCGCCCGCGCTCCCATCCCGTTGCTCCCCAACCCCAATCCTCCCCCTCCCGTCGTCGCTGGCGCCGGCGCCGGCGGCGGAGGTGGGATGTGGACGAACGCCGGCGAGTCGCCGATCTCGGTCTACATGCGGGACCTGCAAAACTCCATCGCCGAGACGGGCCAGAGCAGGCCGGCTGCTTTACCTCCTTCCTCCGGCCTGCTTCCCACTCCGCCGGCGGCGTTGCCGGCGCTGGCATCGCCGACGGCGCAGTTCTGGGTGCCGTCGCCGAGTGGCTTCCTGAACTTGCTGTCGCCGAGGTCGCCCTACCCGCTGCTCTCTCCGGGGTTCCAGTTCCCGCCGCCATTGACGCCCAACTTCGCCTTCTCGGCACAGTCGCCGGGAATCCTGGGGCCGGCACCCTTTGCTCCCCCTTCTCCTGGTCTCCTCTTCCCTCCTAGCCCCTCTGGGTTGTTCCCCATCTTGAGCCCCAGGTGGAGGGAGTAAAGCTCACATCTGTTCTTGGTTAATTGTTCTAATTCTGTTGCAGCCTTGAATCGGATTGGAGATTCCTGGAAGTTGTCGATTCATGTTGCTATTGACCCATCCGATTTTTTTGTCTTGCAATGATTCAAGTGTGATGATAAGAACCGAAGAACATGATGTGAAGCGTGGAAGGTGGATAATTTGTGGCAAAGAGTAGATTAGGGGAAACGATTTGATGCATTGAAGGTGTATATGACTTGAAGTGTAAATTTTATCAGCCTTTGATATTTGGACAATTTGACTGCTGCTGATGATTTGGAGTGACTAACACGTTGTGAAGCAATTGCAGAGGGCATTATCCCCGTTGGAGCTGTGAAGGAGGTAGGTACACACGCAGCCCATTGTTTACATTTTTACACTCTTTCTAGATAGTCGACTTGCTGTTGTGATTGTTGCCATTTTTTCTTGTTTAGTTTTGGTTCTTATAGTGGCTCTTTTCATTGTTGCAACTTTTGGAAGAAAATAAAACTGATTATTATGTTGCTTATTCATCGTGTATGCATACCTCTACTGTGCCCTCTGTCTTTATGGAGGATGCTATTTGTAGACAGCAGTTCACTTTTTAGTCATGCAAATGTTTGTTCTTTTGGTTGAAAATATTTTACCTATTATGGATGACAATGGAGTATTCTATCAGTGTAGCTTTCAGCGCATGAAATTGTAACAAGGGGTTGTCCTACTTTAACTGTTGTTGGGAATAGTAATTAATTGTGGATTGTGCATATCTTCTTGTTTTATTCCGGATATTAGGGCAGCAGCTTTGCTGTATTCTAGTTTTAGTTTCCCTGAGATATAATCCAATTATATTCTTTGGAGAATTTGACTTTGGTAGTGAATAAATTCTAGTCTTGTGTTATTTTCAAGATGTAGTCATATGTGGTCGGATTTTCCAAGCATCTTCCAACCGTAGGTATATATGTGGTTTGTATCTGTGAACATGAAATTTCTTTTAAATTGATAAATAGCTTCTGAAATAAGTGTAGATTGAGAGGGAAAATTCATGTTATTACACTATAAGTTGGATAAAGGCTCTCCCTTTGTTAGTTGGGACAAGTATATTCCTTGGCTAATAACGTGGCATTCACAACCACCTTGTCATATTTGAGTTATTTTGTTCTGCATTGCTTAATCTCTTTCTCAGTAGCATACAACAACACATGTGTTAGGTGTACTGCTTCATTCATTCTGTATTCAACACTAACTGCTGCAGGAAGAGGTCAATTAAATATCATTTGTTTTTATCTCAAGCTTTGCTTGAATTCATGTAATTTCCATATGTATTTCCCCCAAAATTTTTGCTATTACTTCCTCTTTACCTAATTGTGCACTCAGAAAGCTAACTCAATGAAGTTGTGGACTCATTGGGTCATTAATAATTTAAAGTTCATCCTTTGCTTGGTGTGGTAAACCTGTGTTGATATCCATGAACCTTTTTCAATCCGGCGGACAATATGCAATATCTTTTTCTTTGCTATAAATGAGATTGATGTGGTAAGAAAATGCAGTGAAGATTTGCCCAGTTATCCGCCCAGTATGTTCTTTTTCTTTTATATTTGCTTTGATGCTGGACAAAGCAAATATTCTGTTTTTGGGTTGCTTGAGAGCTGAAATATGGCCGTCGGATGCAGTCTCATACCATACTATCAAATGAATACTCAAAACTTCTTCTAATCTTTGTTAAGTGCTATGATGAATTTGGTGTGTTGTCTGTTAAAGTGGTTTTCCTTTTACTACAATGACATTGTTCGTATGAATCAAACTTCAGAAAATGATGAAGTTTAGCTGAGAAAATGGTGTATGATATTTGGAGATGAAGTTATACTGCTCATATTACTGACCTCAACGAGTAAAATAGTTACTGTGTGTGGACCAGCAAATAAAACTGTGATAAACCGAGAATTTTCCTTAGAAGTAGTTCCTGTCTTCATGTTTTCTCTATTGAGGTTCTCTGTGGGCATACTTATGAGTCAAATCCCATGCTTTCAAAATGTACTTCCATTATGCAAGACGCCTAATTTGTTTCCAACATCTTTTTTTTCGAACACTGTCTTATTACGGCTCTAGATACCCGCAAATCTGTGTCTTCAGAGCTCATGGATAGCCCCTTGCTTTGCATTTTGGCAGAGCTTTGACTTGTTTAAGGATCCATCACTGATTACTCTATTAATCTGTCATATGTGTAAGTAGATTACCTCTACATCCATGAGGCCGACAACTTGATTCCTTCAAGCTTTGCTTTTTAGCCTTCACTCCAATCAAAATTGCAGACCGGTGTGATAAAAGGCGACAGGAAATGTCTATACTCTGTTCATCATTTTTCCTCTTTTCTCCCTCATGCCACTCGTTCATTGAATACAATACTTAACTAATGGCACGTTTACCATTTATGAAGGATATAAAGCAAGCCTTGTCTACCATTTTGGTCATGGTACTGATCATACAAACAATTATTCTCATGGTACTCGGAGTTTGTTCTTCCTGAAAGTAAAAAATGTATTGCGCATCTTCATGACAAAACTTGTAATGGAGTTGGCACAACAACGGAGATGAAATAGCATCTAAGAAATCCAGCAAACTACAATATTCTGATCTGCATCTGCATGATTTCATTCAACCAAGATAGGAGTTAATTCACAGATTCTTCATCAACTACATTGAAGCTTCATCTGGTGATGAAGATCAGTCTCTGCATTTACATTGTTGTAATAATTTATTTTAATCATCTAAAGTGAAGAAGTATTGAAGAGAACTTGAAGAACATGAGATAATTGATGTTAGAAGTAAAGAGCCGAGCTGGTTTTGGCTGTTTGTTTAATGGATGACATCAAAGAATTGTTGCAATCTATTCCTGAATTGACCCACGAACTGAACCTTTAATTGCTTTCCAATATTGTTTCTAACTTCCCCTTTAAGTAGAAGTCTCCTTATATTTCTTTATGTGGGACATAATTGTTGTTTGTCACGTTGACATGATTCTCATCAAGAAAACCACTTATCTTTAGCTTCATGTTACTTAACTTTCAAACGAGCAAAAGAAAATGACATTATATTCATAAAAATTGAAAGATAAACTTCTTATCCTCTAATCGTGACGATAATTGTTCATAGTTTGATTGTTTCACGTCGACCCTTTAACGATGACTAACGTGACAAAGATAAAAGTCATGCATGAGAAAATCGACAACATATTTTATGGTTAAACTATATTAATTAACTCGTGTTATAAGCATCAATTGTCCATTAATATGTTCATTAGCATCAAACTATAAAGATAAAAACTGCTCAATCACCTACCAATCCAACTAAAAAAGACATAAAATAGAAGAAAGAAAGGGTCGTAAAGAAAAGGTAAAGTCTAATGAATAATCGGTCAAGGCGATGACAAAAGTGACTAAATTGAACTCACATTTCAATACTTTTCCCCTTTGTGGTACGCTTTTATCAAAAGAAGTTTAGAACAACTTGACCTATAGGCTATAGTGATTTTTAAACTAAAAAAATTCCATCTTCTTCTTTGACTTGATGTAAGTTGGCTAACAATTGTCTTGCAGACCCAACAATTTTTTTAAAAAAATCATAAATTTTGACCCATTTATACAAAAAATCCATTATAAATACTGCAAGATTCTTGATAATTTAATACAATATGATCAACAAGATGAAATCCAAGTAATTTTAAAAAGTAAAGAAGAAACTCATCATCTTCAATTTTGCATTTTCGCTGACAAATTAATATAACAAATTTATCTCAATTTTATTAAATATAATATAATATAATATAATTTTCATTTCTACCACACTTGAATCTTGTGTGTTCCATAAATTGCTATCATCCTTCCTGTACCTTTAAATTCCTCCCTTGTGCCCCTAAACAAAACATCATGCATGGTGGAGTCAACCAATAATTGTTCTGATATGTTTCAAACAGATACTACTAATATTTGATAACTAAGCCTATAATTGATCAATAAGCTCAGTTTTCAAGCTCCTGATAAGACATATTGGTGTTAACATCAATACCCTGGATCATGGATGTCCTAAATTAATTGTGTTGTTTGGTTGGGCACCATATTAATTTATTGTTGTGATTAGAGCAATTCTATTTGTAGTTTCAACAAACAAATGCAAGTGCTACCAACATGGGCACCTCACATCTTCATAGGTGGTTTGATGGGCTCGAGTTTTTATCGTGGAAAGGGATGCATGAAGGGTATTTTTCTATCATGCTCCTTTATAATTTTATATATATTAAATATACTTTTTAAGTAGATAATTTTAGTTTTAAAAACTATATTATAGGCCAGTCTAACTTGTTATATTGCGTGCCCTATTCAAATCCTGTACAATTTAGACCTCGTAACCATATTTAATTTGTACTCAAACTAGGAAAAACATTGTCAGGTTGCAAATAGTATTTACCACATAATTTGCAACCATATTTTGTGGTCGTTGAAGCTCGACTTACAAATAAATTTTACAACCCCATATTTACGGCTGCAAATTTATAATTATTTGGCATGCAAGGCGGCGTTTGCAAAATTTGCAACCACATTTTAGTTCAAAACGGTTGCAAAATTTCAAAAGTTTTAAAAATAATATTATTTTCAATGTTTTTCTGTGGCAAAATGGTTACAAATTTTAAAAATTAAAGAATTTTATTCCTAACCGCAATTCCGTCTCAAAACGGTACCAAAATTTTAAAAATATTAAAAAAATTATTTGCAATCGTATTTCCGTCGCAGAACGGTTACAAAATGTAAGAAAAATATATTATTAGCAAATTCGATCAATAAATTTAGAGCAAACAACTCCAAAAAATATAAGAATCATCGGCCCTTATCAAAAAACAAAAAATGAACAGAAACAACCATAAAAAAAAACGTTTCAACATCACATTATTAGCTACATCAGCAATTTACAAGATTCAATCATCATTCCTTTTCACTGAGCATTGAAGTGGGTGCACCTGCAGTAGCTTCTCAAGCAATCTGTACCCTTCCCCAGTTTTTTGCCGTATTTGCGCAAGTTGCAGCCGTCGTCTCCCAAACACATCTTCTTACCATAAAAAAGCTGGGATTTCAAATTTTGGGTGATTCCAGAAACTGGCCCAAGCACTGGTTGAAACAAGAGCGCCCATCTGAAGTGCATGCGTATTCCCATTCACAATCATAGCAATTCAACTGAAAGTTATCTGCGACGGAATAAGTCATCTTTAAAGTTAAACATTATATCAATAGAGAACACCTACGAAAACCAGAGACAGAAGCAAAGGTAAATCAAATTAAGAACCCCAAAATACGACTCCGTAAGTATTTTTTCGCCAAACATGTTTTGGCAACTGTATTTGCAACCGCCGGGCAGTTGCAAATTAGTACCGCAGCAAATCCCTTGTAATGCGGTTGCAAAATTGTAATCGGATTTGTAGTCGCAAATTTGCAACAGGGAATGTAGTCGTAAAATTTCGGTCGCTAAAGACGTTTTTTACCAGTGTCAGTTTCTTAATGTGAACTTTTTTAGATATTTTGTTGAAAATCAAGGAATTTAACTATTATTTAATTTAATTATCATAATTTTTTTTCTTATTTATAAAATTATTTTATTGATAATTTTAAAGTAAGTTTGAACCTAATTCAATGTTTTAAAATTCTTTTTCAACTCAATTTTTTTAAGTCAACTCTCCTCTATAATTTCATAAAACAAACTCCATTAACGATTTTATACATATAGTTTTTATACTGAGTCAAATAATATATTAATTTTAAGTGCCAAAAAAATAATATATATTGATTTCATATAACTTTTAATTTGTTGAATTGAAAAAAAATAGCATAAATAATTCCGAGTCGAATCCAAGTGCCTTGGAGCCAACTCCCAAGTGCCTAGTAGAGTCAAGTCTAAAATTACCAAATTATTAGTTCAGCCCTATTGAACCAAATATCAATTTAAAATTTAGTTGTCATTCGTATATTTAAATTATCTTTGTAGTTGTCATTCGTATATTTAAATTATCTTTGTATTGAAATATGGCTTATAGATTTTTTGTTAATTTTTATTTTTTTGTCAAAGCAAAATATAGCTCATCGTTGGCAACTTGCCCGCCAACCATTCGATTCATGTGATCTGTTTGTTACTCCGTGTGTAGTAGGAGGGCCAATTAATGAATCCATGATTCCATGTAAGGCTTTCATATATGCATAAGAGGTGTTTGAGCTGGATGATCTATGATATCTTCTTAACGTTGACACATAATGGAAGAAGTCATGAATGTGATGCAAGTAACATCATGTATTATTAATATTAAGTATAGTTGTAAACTACTGTATAGTGAAAAATATGAACTTTGAATTAGAAATTGGCATATAACTTTCCGTATTAATTAGCCTGTGAATAGAAGAATTGTATGTAGTTAATTAATAATCAACACAAAAAAGTACTCCAATTAAGAACATGGAATTTAACATTGCTATTGAATGGTTTCATTCATGTTGTTCACTTTCATGTGCACCACCAATCCTCAACTGCTACCAACTTCACCAAACCAAAAGTAAAATGAAAATTGAAGTTTGAACAAACCCAAATCAGTTTTATGAAAATGATAATACACATTTATAAAAATGACTTCTTCTAGGTTTGTAACTACTAAACAATTCATGTTCTAAAATACCCAGTTAGCATGTAGTACTGGGGGAATCAATACCAAGTATTTTTTTAAAAAAAAGAACCTCAAAGTTTTGGAAAAGAGTAACCAGCTTAATAACTAGAAATGAATTTTATTTCTACAAATCTTTATCATTTACTTGATGATGATGTATGAGCTATATGTTTTCCACCAGATTTATTGGTGTTTGTAACAATAATTTTTGGTCCCACTAAGGTCCATATGCATCTATCTAGAGTCAGTATCAGAGAATGACATGTATTTAACTTGTGGGTCTAATTTCTTGGATAACATGATGAGAAGAAATGTTTAGTCTTAATTCTTAAATAAATAGGAAATTGATAAGAAGCTAGTACTAATTATTTAATATTTAAGGCATGAAAATTTGAAGTAAAACAATTTTATCGAAAGGGGCACCCTTGGATGATAAATGATCACAATTCAAAGTTTCATTAGTATCAAATCATTGATAAGTTTCCAAGTTAAATATGCATATGATTAAGTGAATCTACAAAAACAAAATATAGATACACACTCATCTTTTATACCTAATAATCATTAGCTTGCAGGCATACGACTCTAATCCTCACATGAGGAAAAGGTCAACTTTGGGAAAAAAACATGAGAAAAAGGTCAAGTTCAACATGTGGTCAGAAATATCTCAGAAAAAAGGTGCAGTGAAAAATATAAATTTTATATAGTTTAATCATTTGTCTTAAAATTTAAGCGGTTAATAAAAAGAATTATTTAATATTTATATTAGCACAAATCCCTTGTTAAGAAAGAAAATTACTAAATATTTATATTAGCACAATTCCCTTAAGTGTAATCAAATTTTAAAGCCTTAATATGTGGATAAATACGGTACAAATAATTTACAGGGCACATAAGGAACATTAATATTTCTTCGAGCGTATATCGTTAACAGGGTACAAGCTTGGCCTCCCTTTGACTTATGACATCATATAAATTTTAGATAGTCTAATATTTATCTCATAAGCTTAAATTGTTAAAAAAAAATTACTTAAAATTTATTTTAATAAAACATGCAAAAATAATTTAATTCCTAACATTTTTGTCATATATAATACTTATATTTACATATGGGTGCATTTAAACTTTTCACATTAGGTGTGTTGTAGAGTTGGGACCTCACATATACTATGAGAATAAGTTATAAAACTTAAAAGAACTCAAATCGAATCGAAACATGACATGTGTCAATTTTAACATTTGATGATACAAATAGAAGCTAAAATATAAAAAAACGTGAATTTTCTAAACTTTCACATCAATCTATTTTTTAATAAAAAGGTCATCAAGAAGAGCTGTGATTAAAAGTAGGGACATTCAACTAATCAAAATATATACAAAAAATAAATTATTATAGTCTACATCTTCATTAAATTAGACAAAAAATAAATTATTATAATTTACATCTTCATTAAATTAGAATCTATTTCTAAAATCAAATTTATATCATTTCTATATTTATTAGAATTTATCTATAAAGTTAGAATTATCTTTAGCATAATAAGTGAGCTAATATTTCACCGTCTTTATCAAATTAATTAATTAGATCTATATCCTTAAAAAATTGGATAGGGTGAAAAAAACTTTATATATATATATATAAATAAATATATATATATATATATATGTATGTATATGTATATATATAACCAAGAATAGTTTTTAGGGATACTAATATATATTCCTCATGCAAGCAACCCAAAAGAAAATCAACAGAATATTTTACGTAATGTATGAAAATTGAATACATTAAGTTTGAAAAGTTAGAGAAAAGAAAGGTCAATTTTTTTACATCAATCATATTTCAAAGAAACAAAATTTCTATCATTTTTTTCTGCACTTTAAGTTTTAGATGATTTGAAGTGTGCAAATACAATTGAGAAAGTGATATATATCACACAAAGAAAGAATACTATAAGTTTAATTTAGTATATATATTAATATAACATTTTATTATTTTTATTATTTCTCAAAAAAAGTGATTCGATTAATAGGATTTGATTTATATTATAAAAATAATATAATAATTGATTTAAGTGGCAATTCACAAATCATTTGTGATCTACTATATTTGGCATGATTTAAAATGAATCAGCTAATTCAAGTAATAATTTTGATGATCATGGAAAGTACATAATAATATTTTGCTTGGAATTATCATAGAAAAGGTAAATTAGGGAGCTTCATACTGATTTCACAATAATTAGCCAAAAACCCACATTAAACACAATTTATGAAAAAAATTGGTCGAAAATAATAATAAACATCTATTCTTTGTTATAAATTTATACTTAAAAGGGATTTTTAGAAATAATAAAATAAAATTACATATTTATTGAACATAATAGTGAGTCCAGAGCGTATGGTCTATTGAGCAAGAAAAAATTTCTTGGCCAGGAGTTTAAAATGTGTTAAGTACCCCTTTTCATGACTATCAAGCCAAATACATATATTTCCTACATCAAAGAACATATTCTATTTAAGTGTTACTTGAAAATCTCTTATGTATACAGTGTAAATATGTTAAACATTTTAAGTTTCAACCAAATTTAGTAGATTATATTATGTTTTAGAACTTTAAGTGGAGGTATTAAGCCGGGGCAGGCACATTGTTAACTGGTTTAAATTTAATAATTATTAATTTATGAGGGAAGAGTAAGAGTCTCTCAACTATTTTATTAGTTATTATCTATCTATTCATCATAAATAATTTTTTTGTTTAGGTAGATTTATTACAGACAAATTAAATCAGATATTAAACTGATTCTCATAATATTGGAGCCGCTACCGAAAGAAAAATTCATTTTACTAATTTAACTTACTAATTATCATTAATCCATGTAATTTGTTAGTGACCGCAATTTATTTTGTGGGTACCCCATCATCGAGCCGGACTCACCTAAATCCTCATTTTGGTTAGAATTTTATTTTTACGGACTGTGAATTTTATTTTTGCAGCTCGATATTTAAGTGTTACCTCATTTAGGTGAGTCCGGCTCGATGATGGGGATAAAGACTGTGAATTTAGTAAATCCTCATCGAGCCGGACTCACCTAAATTAACCTTTATTTTTTCATGGTAAAAATTTAGTATTGTTAGTGTATTTAAATAAAAATTATTATTTATATGTTTAATTAAAATTTTATGTTATTATATCTTTTAAAGGTTAATTTGGTGTAAATATATAGTGAAATTTTGTGACCATGAAAAGGGGTTTTATGTTGACAAAAAATTATAAGCTCAAATTAAAATTTACCAATTATTAACTATTTACCAGTTATAAAAATAATGAAGTCAGTAACTGCATATTATCAAAAAAGTGGTAAATAGAGCACAAATGATAAATAATTAATAAAGTAATAAATGATAATGGTACCTGCTTTTGTCTGCAAGTAACTACACTACTTTTAACCTTAATTAAAAACTTTCTCACTGTAATTAAAAAAATTTAGACTTAGGATTAGCTGGATAGGGTATAGAGAGGAGTTGACTACTCAACCTTACTTGTAATCATTTGTATTATTTTCTCATTCCAACAATTAATAATATATATATATATATATATATATATATAACTAGTATAAATTGTCGTCTTTGAAATTAATAAATATATAATTTATATTATTTGAAAATATTAATTTAACTAAATTAAAAAATATAATAATTTTTTTATTTTATTCTGAAAATTAATCATAAAATCTTTCAATAAGTAGTCATCTATGAAAAGAAGTCATGGAACAAAGTTGACTTGAAAATTTTTTGAAGTAATTTTTTTAAAATATGTTTCTAAATCCTAACTATCTAAATTATCGATTTGAGATAACATTTTTTAGTTCATATAAATTTTAAGTATTAAAATTTTAGTAATATTAGTTATAAAAAATTCTCCACATATATAATTAAATCCATCGATATCTACTCGGTGAAACTTAAACGGATCTTTTTGCCATTTTTATTGGAATATTATTTATTTTACAATTACGATTTATGTTCAGTAATTCATACCAAATACAATCTTTTTATTAAACGTGAGATGTTTGAAATAGAATCCATTCAAAAATAAAAATGAGAAAAAATAAAAAAAGGAAAAAAGCCTATAATAAGAGAAGGGCAACTCAGTAATCTCATTTCTCATATATAATTTATTAGCACATTTTCCATTAATCCATCATCTTCTTCATCTTTCCAAAAAGGACGACCGCCATGGAAGCTCCGAGCTGCTAAGCGCTTCCTCCTACTCCCCACCCTCTCATTCCTCGGAAAGATCCCATCTTTCCACCTCTCCATCGCTCCTCCTTCGTGCATTGAGGTAGTTGTGGATAGTTCTTCGTTCTCTGGTTGGTGCACCAGCTTTACCTGCTCTGTGAGACAATCTGCGGGGAGTAGCCCAAAGCAGCCATGCTTTCGTCGAAGACGAGGTAATACGCTTAGATCTGGTCTGTAGCTTTTTGGTTTTTGATTGAATCTGGTGCTAAGGGATGGAGTTCCGGAGGTAGAATGTGTGTCGGTTGTGAATGGTTTGATCTGTTGGATGAACTTGTGCAGGGTGTTGTTAGATCTGTGGTGCAGTTTCGGTGGTTTCTGTGTGTTTGTGGAGTTTTTAGAAGTGATGTGTTCTATGAATTACCGGTGAAAGTGACATCTTTTTGTTGTAATTGGCTTCTTCTTTCTAAAAAAGCAAAGCTTATGAAGTTCGCTGTTGCATTTTTTTGGTTGGTGAATGGCGATGAGAATTGGCCATTTATTGATGTCTGAAGTTTCCATTCTTTATTGACAAAATCTCTTCCTTTTTTGACGTTCATGTTCGATCTGATTGTTTGTGTTGAAGCGTATAGTTTGACATGGTTTGCATTTTTTGCGTCATCTTTTGTGTTCTAGTTTGCTACATTCATGGGGTTGATCTGGTATTTTTGTTTCACTGATCAGAACTGGATTGTCGGAAACCATACCCAACAAGACTTCCCCGGCCACCCCAAGAGCGAGTAAAGTCTCTAAAGGGCCTGCCAAATCCGACTCCAGTTTCCCTTCCCCTCTGCAGAATGCGCGTCATTCCATTGATAGATCGCCTAAGACAGTCGATTCAAAGCCTGTTACTGATCGAAGATCGCCAAGACCTTCCACTCCAGATGTAAGTGCTCTGATAAGTGTAAGAATTTCGTGTTGATCAAACTTTAGTTTTAGTTCAGCATTTTCACTTTGTCAGTTGCCTCGCAGAAAACATCAAGGGTACTTAAAGGATCTGAGTTGCAAGCGCAGCTAAGTGCGCTTCAGGATGATCTAAAGAAGGCAAATGAGCGGTTGGCTTCCAGCGAGAAAGATCGCATCCAATTTCTGGACGAATTAAACGAGGCGAAGAGAGCCGCAGAAGATGCCAATGAGAAACTTAGTGAAGCTTTGGTTGCTCAAAAAGAGCAGAAGAGAGTTCCGAGATAGAGAAGTTCCGTGCTGATGAATTGGAGCAAACAAGCATAGAGGCTGCACAAAGGAGAGAAGGCGAATGGGAGAAGGAAATGGAATCTGTTCGCAGTCAGCTTGCATCTGATGTTACTGCTTTGTTGACTGCAAATGAGGAGCTTCAGAGGATCCAACAAGAGCTTGTCATGGTTACTGAGGCAAAGAATACAGCTTTGAGTCATGCAGATGATGCTATGAAAATTGCAGAAATGAATGCCGAGAAGGTTGAATTTCTTTCTAATGAGTTGGCTCGTGTCAATTCTTTACTCGATATGAAATTGGAGGCAGAGTCGCATGAGTCCTCAGAATTGGTGAAAAAATTGAACTCGGAGATTGACTCTTTGAAGCAAGAACTTGAGAGATCGAAGGTAGCTGAGATCAAGGTGGTTGAACTTGAGGGCGTAATGGAAAGCCTAAAAGCTGAATTGAATGATACCAAAAAGGCTCATTCAGATTCGTGTGCTTCAGAAGATGAGTGGAAAAGAAGGCCACACTACTAGAAACTCAGCTTGAGGAGGCATCTCTGTCTCAGAAGTCTGCTTCAGAGTCATTAGCTTCTGCCCTGAAACAGCTTGAGGCAAATAATGCTCTCTTGCTAGAAGCTGAAACAGAAGCTGGAACTCTTCGAGGGGTGGTGGAGTCTTTGGAAGCTTCATTTGCAAAGTACAAAGAGGACTTAAAAGAGTATAGTCACCTATATGAAACTTCTAAGCTTGAAGTTGCAGAAATGACTAAAACTATTGAGAGTTTGCAGTCAAAACTAGACAGTGTCGATGAGGAAAAAAGACAGGTAGTGGAAAATGAGATGCTCTCAGCTTCCAAGATTCAGAATTTATTAGGAGAGAAGAGTGAACTCATACAGAGCTTAGAGGAACTAAAAGTTGAGAAAGAGAAAAGTGAAGCAGCTGGGGAAAGCCTAGCTTCAGCTTTGCATGAGATGTCAACAGAAGCTAGAGAAGTTAAGGAGAAGCTCACAACAGCTCAAGCTGAACTTGAGAATGCTGATTCTCAGATAGGACGGTTGAAATTGTCAATGACAGTTGCTGAAGAAAACTACAATGCCATGATTAATGAAGCCAAGATAGAGATTGATACGCTTAGAAACACATTAGAGCAGTCCCATTCTGAAATTGAAACTTTAAAAGATGAACTGACTGAGAAAAAGAAAGTTTTGTGGCTGCGAAACAGAAATCTGAAGCAGAAACAGAAGCTCTAAAAAGAGATTGGGATAAGATGACTGAGGATTCAAAGGCGGAATGGGAAGGAAAAGAGCATGGTTTCATGAGCACTATCAAAAAGTATGAGGAGGAAGTATCTAACATTCAAAGGGAAGTTGACAGGCTTAAAATATACATTAAAGAAAAAGAGGAGGAAGCACAAGTGGCTAAGGATGATGAAGTGCTTCTTCAGAACAAATTGAAGCAAGCAGAAGCTGAGGCAATTTCTGCTAAGGAAGTTGCAGATATAGCTTTGGGGGAGACTTTAAAACTGAAGGATAGCTTGTTGGATAAAGAAAATGAGTTGCTGAGCATTTTACAGGAAAACGAAGAACTGTGGCGCAAAGAAGCATCAGCTAACGAAAAAGTACAAGAACTGTCCAAGTTACTTGAAGAAGCCACTGCCAAGACGAATCAAGAAAATGAAGAATTATCAAACAGTGAAAAAGACTACGATTTACTGCCTAAAATGGATGCATTGGTTGAAAAAAGGTTGGAGGAGAAAAAGTTTGGAGAAACAGATGCAAAGATATCATCTGAGGGACACAATGCAGAAGGTGTCGCATGCAAGGCTGGAGCTGCAAAAAATAATGAAACTGCAGAAGGAAACCATGAGAATGGAAATGAAAATACAGAAGAAGACGCCATTGAGGTGGATGCAAAAAGTTGGGACATCTGCAAAATTAACTCAAAAGATGTATCTCCCGAGAGAGACAGTCATCATGAAACTGAGCAGGAATCCTTTGAAGAAGAAGTTGACTCAAGGATTGATGGGGAAAATTTTGATCAGATAAATGGTTCATCAGTGACCACAGACAATGGTGGAACCTCTCCATCAAAGCAGCTAAAGAAAAAGAAGCCCTTACTTCGCAAGTTTGGGAGCCTATTGAAGAAGAAAAGTAGCCCGAAGTAAGATTAGTTTTCTATGTTGAATGTTATTCAAATTGATTATGAAATTTTAATATGATGTGCCAATTTCCTGATGGATTGAGTTGTTTGCTTCCACTTTTTTGAATGTGCCGAAGTGTAATTAAAGACCTTATTGAAGTGTATTCTTCATTGCCTAAACATTTATGCAGCCTTTTGTTGTCATTGTGTGATTGGTCTAGATTGTTGGCTTTGAAAAATCTTTTGGTTGAGCTGTTGAAGAGTAAGGGATAGTGCTTGCACGCGCCTGATACGTTCCAGTGAAAAGATGCCTTTTGCTTTGTGTTAATGGGTTGATTTGGCTGTAATTCAGAATGCTATCACTCACCAATGATGAATGTGGCACCATGTTTTTTATCTTCTTCATTGTTTGAGTGAGCTTGGATCCCCAGCAGAACCTTTTAAAGTTATTTTTAAGATGCAATAACAAAGAATGGCTGCTTGGTAGAACTGTTATGTGAAAAGAGCATGCTGGTTTTCACCTTCACTGTGTATTGCATTTGCTAGCTAATTTTTTACTCGATTGTGAATATTATTACTCGTTCACACACATAAGATGGTTGCCCTTGCCCCCTTTTTTTCATAATACAGACATTCTCATTGCCGGAACTGAAAATGGGATTCTGGGGTGGGGGTGTGACCTGTGAGGATGGGAGATCAGTTGTTCGTTTAGGATTATATCTTTACCATGCTGTATGTTTTACTGTTCATCCGACTGTTTGGTAACTGTCCCTACCTCCCAGGCTTGTGAAATGAAATAGAAATGCTGTATAGTTCCTGTAAGCCTGTTGCATGTGATACTCTCTGACAGCACTGTTTAATCTTCAACTTCTCTGCAACTACCCTCTGGAGAAGCCTGACAAGTTTTTGTTTATATCCCAACATGTTGCACCTGCTAGCAGGTAACAACCAATATACCGAGGATAACATAAGCCCAAAAATGATCCTAAGATATTATCTTTGTCAGGCCATTTCCACCCCCATTCTTTTGTACATATATCTTTCTTTTCTATCTCATCTTTTTGGGGGCATTCAAATGCTGCACAGAATAGTGGGCTGGTGAAGGAAGAGAAACTAGCAAACTTCAAGATCAGGTTCAAGAGGTTCATTTAACGCATCCGGTCTGTCCCTTTTAAATTTGTTTGGGTATGATAATTATTTGGAGAAGGTTGATGAACAGGGATCATGTGCAATACATGTGCCCGTGCACTGGTCAGAGACTCAAGGGACCAGCTGCCCTTTTGTCCCCATCAAGCCATTATAGCACAGTAAAGCTCAACTTACAGCGAAACATGATTCCCAAGTTACAACTCCTAACTTCTAAAAAAATCTCATGAAGCCTAAAATAATCAGACATGTTTAAGGCACAGGCAAAAATTTTCACCCATAATGATGTGTGAAAATAAAAATCACTCAAAAAAAAAAAACTTGCATGGGGCTTTCGCTATTGTTTGAAAGAATAAGATTCGTGTCCTACTTTATTCATTTTGATTTTGGTAAATGAGAAAAAGAACAAAAAAACCTTTTTTTTCCTGTGATCAATAAAAAATTGATAGTGTTGGAATTATTAAATTACCTAAAAGCCCCTTGAACGATTTAATTTGAATTTAAATATTCAACGAGTGGGTGGTTACAAAAAATCAAGTAACCAGCCCATCTCCTCCTTAATTAAGAATTTCTGACAAGCCGTCAAGCGATGTGTCAAAACAGTGACTATTACTGTGGCGAGAAATGGAGTTGGCTGGCGAAAAGTCGCTGACCACGGCCAAATCCTCGCCGGCGACCGTAGGCCTCGCCGGCACGGTGTAAATCGCCGAAAAATCCCATCTTGCTGTTTGGTTCTCCTCGGATCGGTGAGAACACGCAAATACTTATTAAGTATAAATATTGAGAATTGTAATTCTCTCATTTTATATTTACTTTAGTCTATCTTTTTATATTATTTTAAGATTAAATATTTCCATATGTTAATATGAAATATTAATCTTGTGATATAATGAATGAAGCTTACTAATGCTTACAAAGCAAATCATTGCTGACCTTAATAAGGGCGAGAAACTCAACAGTGAAAATTATGATATGTGGCACCATAAGGCTATTTTTTATCCTCGAGGATCAAAAGTTCATAAAACTTTGAACCATACCATTAGTGAGCCACCAAATGGTAACACGACTCAACATAGTTGTGATATCCAAACTTACAAAGCCTGAAAAAAAATACCACTGCTCGAATCACTCTGTTGACCTGTATGGAAAAATGATATAATGTGCTGATTTGAACAGTACCATATAACTCATGATATGTAACTTACCTTGAAAAACAAGTTTGGTGTTACTTCCAACTAAACTTCTTATACTCACAATCAAGTTTGATACTTTTAAGAAGCAGGCAAATGTGCCAATGCGTCAACACTTACGTGAGAGATCGAATATAATTCATGAACTTCAAATTGTTGGTCATATTGTGACTAATGAGCAACAGGTGCAATTAGTGATTCTTTCTTTATCAAGTTCTTGTGAAAACATGAAAATCCACATGACCCATAATGAAATCATTGTCACTTTTGATGATATTTTCCATCGCTTGAAACTTTAGGAGGAGTATATTAACACTGTTGATCCTCAAAATAAGCATTTGTTATTGAATCATCCAAGGCTGGAGCGTCATGCTTCAAGCATAAGAAGGGTCAAAATAATTCCAAGATGAGTAAAAAGAAATGATTTGGGCACCAAGGAGCCAATACTAGGCGCAAGTTTCACCGGAGCGGAAAGAAGAACATGAAAAAGGTCTAAGTGCTTCAATTGTAATAAAAAAGGATCACTTCGCTCATGATTGCAGTGAGCCAAAGAAGGTTTGTCCGGAACCCTTGGATTATGATCTCTTTGTTAGTAGTTGTTTATTCTTAACTGAATCTAAGCCTGTGTGGAGATTATAAACTCAAGAGCAACAAACCATGTATGTAAAACCACAGTTTTTCTCCTTACTATATTTTCGATGATGAAAATTTCCAAACTGAAGAGATTGTAAAATCTTAAAAAAAACAATTAGGTTATTTTATGTAAGGATTTGTAAATCTTAAGAACGAATCATAAATAATATTTAACTAAATATTATTCTTAAGAATCAATATTGACCTTTATTATATCGATACAATGATATTTATAAATGATTTTAAATAAATTTTTGTTATTGAATTTTTAAAATTGGGAGTTGTGAGTGCGATTTAACATTCATTCACATTAAGTAAATAATAAGTTTTTGACTTTTCATTATCAAACTAATTGTTGGTATTTATTATAATTATTTGTGATTACGTTATTTTCTATAAAATTTAATGTAGTACCTTTTTGAATTCCACACATATTAATAAAATTTAATGTAGTGACTTTTTGAATTCTACATGTTCTATTGATGTTAAACGAAACATCCTCTGGATAGTTTGTGAGCACATTTGACTCACAAAGAGAAAGCTTTAGGATCGTGTGTCATAGTTGCGGGTTCCTCATCACAATACTAGGTCCGTATAATTACTTGAAATATTATATATTTTGATTTGGGAGTCTTGGTCGGCCCGAGTCCACATTCGATCACCATGCGCCGAGTGCAACCGGGGTCAAAGAATTGGCTCAGTCCGGCACAGGGCAGCACCCTTAAAAAAATTACTATGTGGGAGTCTTGGTCGACTTGAGTTCATATTCGACCACCATACGCCGAGCGCAATTAGGGTCAAAGAATTGACTCAATTGGACATAGGGCAGCACCTCCTAAAAGATTAAATATCTGCCCCCATGCCGAAAAGGGTGACAGGGCACAGTGGCGTAAGACAGCTCATTATGCACTTGTGATACCGAGAGGGTGAGTTAATGACAAATATCGGTAACTACAGGCCGAGAGCCACGTAGCATGTGTGCACATACATGGGATTGTAGTTGGATGAGCGGCTACCCTCCCAGCATATTAAGAGCTCAGCATAGGCTCATAATCACTAAAAGATGTAATTCAGATGTTGTGGAATATATTAATTATTTCTTGTAATTATACGATTTAGTGTTTTTATCACTAACGCGGAATTACCTCCGCAGGTATGAGCATAGAAGGATGGGTAGAGTCCGGACAGCTGGAGGACTCTATTATTGGACTATTCTTTTCTCGAGATTGTTTGCATAGCAGTGGGATTTTGATTCAGTTCATGGTGCTTAGATTATTCCTAGCATTTGTATATTAAATTTATTGTTATGGATTTATTTAAAATCTTGAAAATTAATAGAAAATTAATTTATGAGACACTTAGTTTCATATAGTAACACTTGGCTCGTGGCTCGGAACGAGCGGGTCATTACAATGTAATGAGAGATCGCGAAGCATGCATAGATTTTTGTCAAGTTCCACTGGGAGCTAGATGGATATATGTAGAAAATAATTCCAAAGCTGAAGTTCATGGTATTGGTACTAGCCAATTGATGCTTCATAGTGGATACAGCTTACTCCTATACAATGTTCTTTACGCTCTTGAAATTCGACAGAATCTAGTTTCTATTGTAGTATTGTTAAGTCTTGATTTTCATTTAAGTTTTCATTGTACAAGTTTGACTATCTATTATGATGATATATACTATGGTTCTGGTTTTCTATCCAATGGATTTATGATACTAGATATCGACTATGGTGGTTGTAATGCATCAACTTCTTTTCTTTCTTACTTCTTCCAATATATCTTTTGTTGATATAAATACTTGACATGTATGTTTAGGACACATTGGTCAAGATAGACTTAATCAGTTTGCAAGGGATGACCACTTAGGTCAATTAGCTAATATCAACTTATAAATGTGTGAACATTGATTAGCTAGAAAAAGTAATAGAAAACCTTTTGGTAAAAGAACTAGGGTTGAGTTTTCACTACAATTAGTTCATTCAGACATATGAACCAATGAATGTGAGGGCAAGACATGGAGCCTTATATTGCATCATTTTTATTGATGATTATTCACAACACGGTGTAGTTTATTTAATTACACATAAATCTGAAGCATTAAGTTGCTTTCGACTCTTTCTTGTAAGCAGAGAGAATTAGTTAAATCTCACTTTGAAAACATTTAGAATAGATCATGGTCAAGAATCTCTCTGACCAATTTAAGGAATTGTATCAAGAGAAAGGAATTTTTCGACAATTAGCTATTTTGAATACTTTGCAACATAACGGTGTTGCTGAATTAAAGAATAGAACCCTTCTCAAAATAGTTAAGTCTATGATTACACAATCAAATCTCCCTATATCTTTTTGGGGAGATGCTTTGCTTACTACTACATATATACTTAACTGAGTGCCCTCAAAATATGTTACTTTTACACCTTATAAATTATAGGCATGAAGACAACCTGAACTTAATCATTTAAGGCCATGAGGGTCAGCGACTTATGTCCATGGCCCATCCCATAAACATAAAAAAATAGGTCTGTTTGGGAAGAAACATATTTTCATTTGTTATCCCGAGTACTCAAAAAGATATGGAATATCAGTGAAAATACAAATGGAAGAATTTCTAAACTTGAGTCTTGTGATATCCACTTCATAGAAAATGACTTTCTTAGTAGAGACAAATCACAAAAGGATTTTCACCTTTTGAAAATGGATGATCATGACAGTGGAAGTCATCAACCTTCATAAAATGTTCGTGATCTAAGTGAAAGTTCTTCAAACAATGCACTTCAAGATATGAACTTATGTCATAGTGAACGTAGAAATGTTCCTCGTCAATGATTTGAAATTGAAGAAGGTGTATTCATTCAAAATGAAGATATTTTCTTATCTTCTTCATCAAATGTTGATGAACCCAAAGATATAAATGAGGCACTCTTATGCCTTGCACATGATAAGTGGAATATTGCATTACAAGAAGACATGAACTCAATGCAACAAAATAAGGTTTGGAACTTAGTGGATCTTCCACCGGGAAGAAAGACAATTGAGGAAAAATGAGTTCTCAAAATAAAATGTAGAAGCTGATGGTGCAGTTGAGAGATATAAAGCCCACTTAGTTGCAAAATGATACACTCAACAAGAGGAATAGACTACGAAGAGATATTTTCTCTCTTAATTAGATTCACTTCGATTTGTCTAATTTTAGCAATTGTAACATGTTTAGACTTAGAATTACATTGAATGGATATAAAAATAACATTTCTCAATGGAGAACTTGTAAAACCCGTGACTCGAGTCAGCGTTTAATTGTCGCTAACCAGTCGCTTCGACCATTTATTTGGGTCTGTTCAGCTTTTAGAACATGTGTGCAGGGCCGAGGCTCACTATGTGTACATTATATGAGGGCTATGTATATCTGAGCATATGATGACAGCATTAGAAACACAACAAACTTAATTATCAGTATATGCGAGAGTATGCTATGGTTATTTTATTTTGTTAGCGGATCATTAGGTCGTTGAATTTATCAGGATGCAACAATAAGGATTTTTTAGTTGGGTTGATAGTTTTTAGATCATGTCATTCGATGGATGTCGAGTATATTTATTCCCATTTTTATTTTGACTCGAGTTCATGACGTGTTTGACTCGCATCCATGATGTGTTTGACTCGCGTCCATGACGTGTTTGACTCACCTTAACAGCCCTTAGATAGTTTTTAGGAATAGTTTTTATGAGCCTTTAGAACCCACTTTACACTTGATTAGTCTGACCCTAGCCGAGTGAGAATTTAGAAAGAAAAAAGTGTTTTGCTTCCAGCCCGACACCTCCCTCTTCTTCTTCACCAATCGACTGATACCTCGCCCCTGTCCTTGATGCGCCATTGCCGACGACCCCACCTTTGGCCACTGCACCGCGGTCGCCGGCCTCCCCTCCAGCCCCTCCTCCTCCACCTTCTTGTTCCACTTCTTCTGCTCACCACCGACCTTGGTTCTTCTTGGAGTGTTGCCGGCAGCTTGTCGCCACTGCCTGTCTCGCTTCCGGCCAGCCCCTCCCTCACCAACCAACTCTTTTCCTTCCTTCCTTCCTTTCCCTCTTTCCCCCTTCCCTCTCCTAGAGCCGATCTCCCCTTCTCCCCTGATTTAGACCGTCAGCAGCGCCATCACCGCCAACCAAATTCTGGCCAATGGCTGCCCGTCCTACCTAATCCCCCACTTAGCCCTAGCCCTAGCCCTAGCCCTTCCAAGCCCTCCTCCTCTTCATGTGACAATCACCGCCACTTCCTTGTCGTCGATTTGATTCCAAATCACGATGAAATGTTCTTTACTCTTCCAATTTTGGATTTTTAATTCATTTGAATCATTGTTGCATATCATTCATAATTTTTATGAATTGTTCATAATTTTTTGTTAATATATTAATCTTGTAATTTATGATAATTGTGTGCTAAATTGTTACTTTCTAAGATAATTTAACAATTTATAGTAATTAATAATGATTTGAATTACTTGAATATGAATTTTTATATAAAATTGATGATGTTTACAATTGTGAAAATTGTGTATTGGTGCTATAATTGTATAAGTTAATTATTTAGTGATTAAGAAGTTAATTAATGATAGAAATTAAATGTGGAATGTCATAATTAGGATTACAAAGTTAATTACATATAAAATATCATAATTAGGGATTAGATAAGCCTAATTAAGGGTAAAATAGTATAATTCGAAGTAGTAAACTTATTTAAGTGAAAAATATCATCATTAGGGCTACTGAGCTAATTAGATGTGGATTGTTATCAAATTGATCATACCGTGTATCATGTTTGGTTTTGGTATTAGGATTGTGATCATGTTCATAATCATTCATTTCATACATGCATCACATAGTTAGCATGAGTATTAATATGTAGATTGATTGTGTAGGTGTGAAGTAGGAACTTGATCGTCTAGGCGTCGAGACCCCACTTAGAGCTTCTACCAGGTCTAGTTAGGACTCACCTTTTGATTTGTTGTTCTAGTCCATCGATGTTTTATTTTGCAGATCACAGGACGTGTTGAGTGATAGTTTTATCGGATCTCACTTAACACGGGTCATTTAGACGTTATGTTTTCAGGAATTAAGAACCCTTGAGGATGAGATCCCTCGAGTTGTTTTCGAAAACTCAGATCCATAGCAAGTTGCCTTTGAGCCTATTTATATAATTCCCTTCCCAGCCATATAATATAGTTTTTATTGAATTTTCTTGTGAGCCAAGAGATGGAGGAACCGAACTTAACACATACCGTGAGAGGGCGCATATGTGAGTCACAACGTGGACTCTAGATTGGTGAGAGGGTCATTCCATTCTAGAGGGATTCTGACAACTTAACATCTTGAGCTTCCTCACACCCGGAGAGGCGTGGAGGATACTGAGTACTATTGTGTACAACGCATGTCTAGACGTGTGGTATCAAAGAGTGTTAAAGGTGCATTGCCTGAGAGTACTCGGCCTTTGTGCTCTACGCCATGAAAAATATGGAGGATTATAGTGGGTGTAAAACCCAGTTTCAGCTTAGGGTTTTACTCGATTTTAGTTTTGTCCAGTTCGGGCAATCTCCAAGTCGGTTCGAGCGAGCTCAAACCAGACTATTTTTCGGATTATGAGTATGGGCCTAGATGGTTGTATGAGCATGTTATAGTGGTTAAGTATGCTCGATATGCAGATGATAAGATCATGAGTTATTAGTGTATATGTTAGCTAGGATTTTAAGCCTAGATCTATGGCCGTTGCAGCGTTTAGTATCCATTTGGGATCATTGCATTCATCACAGGGATTTTAGACCATCAGGCTGTGCCCCATGGGCTAGCTTAATTGTGTTTAGGGTTTTGAGGCCCATTTACCCCTCCTGCCTCGATTCCCTCCTATGAGAGTCATTTTAGGACTTGAGTCAGTTTCGAATTTTGAGTCTTGATCCGAGCTTTCCGTCCATAAGTATATTGCATATACCCATAGGTGGACCCCACTAGGTCACTGAGTTGTCAGGCGCTCAGATCATGCCATGTGGCAAAATCTGAGTCGTCCACTCAACCTTAGCTTCCCATATAGATTTTGAGGTTTTCTCCCGTTTTGAGTGTTTTCCACCTTTACCGCCGCCACCATTTCTGCTCGCTGCTGGAGAGACCTCGGCCCTCCTTTGGCCACCCCTTCGATACAGCCGTGACCGTCTCGTAGCCAGCTTTCTATTCATACCACTCACAGCCTCGCACGCCGCCACAGTCACCGTTGGCGCTGAGTTTTCTATCACTGTTCATCATTGCCACTGCCACCATTTGGGCTGTTTTCCGATGCTTGGCGAGCCTCCACCAGCCAATCCGAGATAGCTTACCCTCACCGAGATCTACAGTTTTGGGACCAACATCGTCCACGATTGCCGCCGGCAACATTGCCACACACGGCGGTGATACCGCCCCTTTCTGGCTTTTTCGGCCGACCAGCTGCTGGACTCCACCTATCATCACCGCCATCACGTTCCTCGCACTCCCCCCTATGATCCCGACCGATAGCGACCCAGCCACCGCTGTCGGCATTCTTCAGCAATGGGCACGCACCCTTTGTCATGCCTCGTTTGCGCAGTTTGCAGTCGGCTTGCCTGCGACCACATCTGTCTGCTTGTGTTCGTGTCCGCGTGATCATGCCCGAGTTTGCTAGTGCCGGTCTGCCCATCCTGTTCATATCCGTCTTCACTAACCAACCCGTTTCTAACCCGGGTTGGTTCAACACCTTCGGTTTGGTCTAGTTCAACTTGGTTCGGTTCAGTTTAGCCCGTTTTCATCCGTTCTTGCACTGTTTTCAGTAATTCGAGGACTTCTATGTTAGTTTAGATGCATATTCACATTGTTTAGCATGATTGGATGGTATGATAATTTTTCTTTATTTATTGTTTTATTTAATTATTTCATTATTATCATTATTTATTTATTTGTATTTATATGTTTATCATATATGTAACACCCCAAATCCGGTCCACGCTCGTGAACCAAACTGGCATGTTACAGGCCCCGATTAGGTCGGCTAACCCGAACCCAACTCGTGTGGATCTAATCTCGGCGTCTTAAGATGAAGATATTACTCATCATGCATGGATGAATGCACAGAATCCTAACATGATACTACATGGATGACATGCAAACTAAATTACACACCATCACAATTACGATCAAAATCGATGAAAATTCTAAAATAAAACGGATAGAATTTCCCCTAAAAGTGCAATTAGGGTCACCCTGTCAAAATACTATATATAAACATATATGCAAACATGTATCTATATCATCACGCAACTTCATTCACACAATCTGATATACTATTTACTCACTCTAAAGCTTGGGTCTCAACCCACCACGCTCCTGCTGCGCAATCTATTCATGTTTCACATTCTGTCATCGTGTCTTAGCATTCAATCATGTCACATCATCATATCTTATCATCATCTCATAACATTCAATCATATCATACCATGTCTTAGCATTTCACTTCATTCACAATATAATAGCATCATAAACAAAATATAACCACTCAATCGACTAACATGTGTGCAAGCGACAACAGTGCTCCTCTGTCCAAGCTGGCTCCTCCAATTCGTGATTATTACCTACATATAGTATAAAAACACGTCAGTAACAAGTGTTACTGGTCCGAGAAAATAAAATAACTATAACAAGCTGGCTATGAGAGCAAACTCTCATATGAAAGAAAACATCATATACTCCACATGAACACTCTGAAGGGCACTACTGAGGAGCCACTGGGCTGCAGACCCGGTAGCATCCCGAACTTACTGATCTGCTGCTGCTGATGCTACTCTCGGCATTTTCTTACTTCATTTTCTGGTCTCAAATCCTAAGCCCTCTCCTTACCTCCATATTTCTCCTGGCCTTGAGCACGAAGGCCGAGTACTCTCAGGCAGTCGCCTTTAGTACCCTTTGAACCACAAGTCCGGACATGCGCTGTACTAAACAGTACCCGTAAACCTCCACGTTCTCCGGGTGTGAGGAACTCAAACGCGGAGTTGTCAGGATCCCTCGGGAATGGAACAGTCCGCTGGCACTAATCCAGAGCCCGCTTTGACTGTCACGGCATCCGCTCATGGTACGTGCAGTCGGTTTCTCCATCTCTCGTCTCACTGAAAACGCGAATACATACTATATATATAGGGCTGGGTAGGGATTTATATAATAGGCCCGAAGGCAACTTGTGGTGGATCTTGTTTTCGAAATCATCCTCGAGGGATCTCATCCTCGAGGGGTTATTAATCCGGAAATCTGTTCGGCTAGATGGCCCGAGTTAAGTGGGATCCGATAAAACGCCACTTAACCCGCCCTGTAGGCATTAAATCAAACATACAATAGAAGAGAGTAAAAACAGAGTCGAGTCCTAAACGGACCTGGTAGAAGCTCCAAGCGTGTCATCGCACCTAGGCGGCAGCTTCTACTCCAGTACCTACACATCAAAACTAAATACTAACGCCCGCTAACTAAATGATGAATCAAACTCGTCATGATCAAACACACTCACAATACAACATCAACCATAACAATCAACAATTATAAATGTGAAAGTAATTCCAACTTATCCTATTAACACAAATTTTATTATATTTCCTAAGTTACGTTGTACTTGATTATCATGCTCAAATTTACTTTACTTCATTAGATTACTTAACCTTCATTCCTGTTAATCACATCATGCACATCTTTACTTCATTCATAGTCTGGCATTCATCATGACAACTACTCAATTCTAGCATGCTATGCTAACAATCATCATCAATTTTAAATAATCAAATCGGAAGTAATTATACCTCACGTCATCAGCAATCGGCGATGACTAGGGTTTCGTCGTGCATCTCGGAGCTCAAATTTGGCGCTCATTGGCATCCGAAGTTCGATTGGGATCGACTGGATGAAGCTCCGCGGAAGATCCGACAAATTCCTGGTAAATCCGGTTTTCCAGCGGGTTTTGGCGGTTTTCCGGCAACTTCCGATGGTTTTCCAGCGACCATCACCGGCGGCGTCTATTGGGTGGATAGGGGTCATATTGGGTACCATTGGAGACCGCTTCGGCAGGGCCCGACGCATCTACAATGTCAGCACATGGTCGACAGAGGTGGTAGCTCGCCAGAAAATGGCAAAAACAATGGCAGCGACGATGGTTGAAGAAATCTGGCCGGTCTGGGTGGCGATGGGCTCCGATCTGGTCGGGGAAGGTCGCTAGATGGTTGAGGGTGTCAGGTTACCACTCGATCGTGGCGGCAACGGTCACCGGAGGCCCGATCAATGACGGAAACGCAATCGCGGCTTCGGAGCGCCAGTCGCGATGGTTTGGCGTCGTGGAGGCTCAATGGTGGTCAGCATTTGGTAGGGGTAGACCAGCAACACTGTGACGGGGCTAGGCAGCATCGATCTGCGGCCAGGCGGCATTGGGCAAAGGGTTTGAGAAGAAGGCGTTGGGAGGGAAGAAAAGGACTAGTGGCAAACTTGTAAATATTACTTAGTCCCTGTCGCTCAAGTCAAGAATAATAATTAAGTTGCCGTAAATCCAAAAAATTCAGCAATGG
>JAURVB010015018.1:0-44879 GCA_033002965.1 Piper betle
AAACACAATCTGTACCTAAGAATGGTTGCTTTGCAAGGTCAAGCTTACATATTGGTAGAATCGATTCCAAAACATAATTAACAAGAGAGCAACATATAGAATGAAAAGTGTGATTTGTGTTTATAAGAATTTAGATAAAAGTCATGAGCAAATGGTAAGGCAAATGTTTGTACCAAATGCAGTGGGAATCTGAACGTCAATACCAGACATGAAGCGACAGCAGCACATTTTCACAGCAATTTTGGCAAAGAATATTGCTCCCACTCGGACATGGCAAATGAATTGCTAGTTCTCAATGAAGTCATTCATGAGTAGTAGCATTGATAATGGTAGAATATGAAGTTAATATTTCAACTTACAGTGCGTGGATTAGGATCAAGAATATGCTTGATCAATTTCTTTGTTCCAGAAGAAAACCATGAAGATGTCCATAACATGTCCAGAACAATGCAAAAGATGTCTGTTTGATGTCAAAATGTCAATAAACAAGCTCTTGATGCCATTGAAAAATTAAAAGCATTGACAGAATAGGATAAGCATTGAACTCAAAAGCCAGAGCAACGACGCCGCCGTTGCTGATCCTTCCCAGCACTTCCTCGACAAGCTCAGGGGTGAGCTTCACCCCGGAAAGATTTTAGGCATTCATCAAATTATGATTTTAACAAAAAAATAATACAAAAGCAGGAATCATACAAAATTGAGAATGGGGTGGCCGGGGAAGACGTGGAGATTGAGGAGGGCAGTGGTGGAGTGTAGGCGATGTATGTCGTCGAAGTAGGCAAGCTTCTTCAGCGGCACAAATCGAAGTGGGTGGGGTCGTCGGCGGCGTCGAATTGAGAATAGTGCTCTGGAAGATGAGGTCGGTGGAGCCGAGATCGACGACGACGAGCCACGGCTCCGGCTTGAAACCTGGATGCCGCCCATCTTTTCCGACAACCCACTCTGAGAGTGGGTCAGGAAGGCGAAGGTCGAAGCAGAGAGCACCGGCCAGCAGCGAAGGTGTGGAGGCGGGGCAGCGAAGGGGAGGGAGAGGGAGAACTTATCACTGTCAAAGTAGACAAGCTTCGTCAGAGGCGCAAATTGAAGTGGGTGGATCATTGGCGGCGTCGAAGTGAGAATAGTGCTCTGGATAGGGAGAACTCATCACCGGTAGAAGGGGTGGCGAAGGGGAGGGGGAGGGCGACTTCGTCTTTGGAAGCCTTAAGTTTTTTTCTGACCGTCGGATGTATTTTGACCAGTCAGACTAAAATTCAAGCATAGCTAACTTAGCTATGTTGCAGCACAGCAAATTTACCCTCATATATATATATATATATATATATATAGGAAAAAAGGTTTGTGTTGTACAACACAGCCATCTTGGGCCCATCCGGTCTTTGCATAGAATAGTATGAATCAATCAATTGATTCAATTCCTTAAATTTGAAGGATTTTGTAGGTTCATTGATTGGGGCTTGGCCGAAGAATTAGCAGTAAGAGGATTAATTCTCATTCCCTATGTACAGGAGTAAAATTAAAGTACACATAAGCAGTATAAATGGGTTACCCGAAGGTTGGTTGATTAATCATCAGGCCTTGAAGCGGGGACAAAAAAGAAAAACTGTATCAAGTTTTTACAATGACAAGCCTAAAGGTTATCTTTTTGATAATATCGATATTGATGATAGTGACGATATCGATATTGATGATAGTGACAATATTGATGACCTTGATATGAAGCTGCTAACTATGATAAATGTGCTAACTTCTGCTACGAAGAAGGGTTGTGATAAGAAACGATCAATTTTTCGTGCTCTTGCTATGGTTAAATGATCCTCTTCCGATAATTCATCCAACCCAAAAATAGCTATAATATCTTGAAGTTCTTTGTAATGTTGTAAAGTATACTTAACCCTTTAAGCAGTTTCATAATGTTCCTCTCTATAAGAGCGGGTCAGGGTGGATTGACCCACACTAGCACTTCCATGCAGTAATTCTACTAAAAGGGATGTATTTTATTCTATTCATTAATGAATAGAAAAAATTCATAAAATATAGCCACAATCCCTGCGTTTTCCGAATTTCTATGCACTTTTATCCAACGGCTGCTTGAAAAAACATCCCGCTCGGATTACTACAACAGGGCTTCCTCTGTTTGTCTCTCAATGCCGGGATGCCGGGTGCCATTCCTGCCACTTCTCGCTTAAGCACAGCCGCCGATCCACTCAGCTTTATGTTCGCCCATTGATTTCCAGTGTTTCCACAATTTTGAAATTTTCCACTAATACGCCGCTGCCACTTCGGCTCACCACCGGCGTGACCCCCACCCTCCTTCAGCCACCGCATCAATACGGCTGTGACCATCTCGCAGCCGGCTACCAGCCCACTACCGCGTCTGTCTGGTCATGCCCGATTTTGCCAGTCCATGTTCACGTTGTGTCCATAAGCCTAGCCAACCCAGCCCATTTTCCAGTTAACCCAGACTTGGTTGGTTCATCACTTTCGATTTAGTCTGGTTCAGCTTGGTTCGGTCTGGTTTGGATCGTTTTCATCCATTCTTGCACCGTTTTCGATAATTCGAGAATTTCTATATTATTTTAGATGCATATTCACATTGTTTAACATGATTAGATATTATGATGATTTTTCTTTATTTATTATTTTATTTAATTATGTAATTATTTATTGATTCATTATTATTTATTTATTTGTATTTATATGTTTATCATATATAATGAATGTTTACATGATTATTTGTTATTAATAATATTATATTTATTTATTAATAATAGTCTTATTATGTTTATTAAATTGAAAATTTATTTATTTATTTCTTTTATATTTATTTATCTATTTGTATGTTCGCATATATGTTATTATTTATTTGTATTTTATAGCGCATTCTTATATTGTATAACTATGATATTATTATTATTACTAACGAATATTAACTATTTATTTATTTATTTATTGAATTATTATTTAATTATTTAATTATTTAAGTGTTTACTAATACGAGTATATATTATATTTACTCGTGTTTGCCTGTATATTTATATAGTGTAATTATCTTATTATTTCATTATGGTATTATTTATGTTCATGTATTTATTATTTACCTAATTATCTATGTGCGTATTTATTTGTATTCATTATTATTGTGTCTTGATTTATGTGTCAGGTGTTTAGTTATAAGTTTGTTGGCATATTTTCTTTATTAGGATGTCTTGATGATATGAGCACACACCACGAGCATGTATTATATAAAGATATTAGTATTTTACTTAGTAGTGGGTTCCGATGTAAGTTTTGAAGTCCGAGCTCGCAGTAGATTTGTTGATACACTTTGAGCTTAGACCACAGGTCCGTAAGACTCTTTCTCTTTCCTCGACTCCTTACATGTAGAGTTTGATTGTGTTTTATACACATGCAGCATAGGCGGAGTTTTATCGGATCCCTCCGATGTCGCGCTATTTAGCCGTATTTTCTACGCATGTTTAATAAAACTACAAGGATAAGATCCCTTGTTGGTTTTCGAACTTAAGCTCCAAAAATTTATGATATAAGCCTCTTTCCTAAGCCTATTATATAAGTACGTAAATTTTTACGGATTTCATGAATAAGAGAGTTAGCGGTATGGAGATATGTATGAATCGTATAAGTATTCCTTTAAACCATGAGGTAGTGTGGTATATAATTGTACTGCATAATGCAGTGCATTTTCGAAATATGTGGCACTAACTTAACTGTTCCTTTTGTCACTCGAGTACCATGGCAGGTGTTATGGAAGGTATGAGGGCGTAAGCGATGTATGTATGTATGTATGAACATGATTATGAGCTATGCATGCGAGCTGGTAATTGCTTAAGTATGTTTGCTTACCGCCCAATGTGAGGCTATCTTAAAGTTTTATAAGTTTTCATGGGTAATGGAATACCCATTTGCTAGATTGGATTAGTTATTTTTCTGACAAATAATATTCGTTACTGACGGTTTTCATATAATTTATATAAGTCATGCAAATCTTGAGTTGACTTTTGTAGGAGGACATATGTACACTTAAGCTCAACACAGAATTTACTTTCTTACATTTATTTATATTTAATGTGTTTTGATGCTTATTTAACAATGTCTTCCATTCTCATGACACCAATAAGGTTATTTTGATCTATATTATCGATCGAGTCTTATTGACCAACAATATTAAACATGAATTGACTCTATCGTAACATTTCTGATCTGGTTATTAGGTGAACCAAAATCAGGTTGTTACAACATAAGGCGAAAGTAAGTTCGAAAATAACACGAGAGATCTCATTCTTAGGGTTATTAATCATGGAAATAAAATCCATCTAGATGGCCCATGTAGAGTGGTGTTCGATAGAACAACTACTTAAAACGTACTACAATGTGATAATCAAATCCGCAATAGTGTAAAGAGGTAAATCTGAGAAGAGTCCTAATGGACATGAGGTTTAAGATCCAAGCATATCAGCACCTCAACGACAAGCTCGCACTCCTAAACATATATTGGAACTCACTGCTAAGCAAAAGACTAACAATTCTATATGATGTATAGTTGTAGTGTGTACTCACAACAATAGTGACATCAGCTCAAACGGAGGACAAGGCAAAAAATATCTACAAATAAATACTCAACATTTAAAGTGAGACATGACAAGGAATAAGTCACCAATAAACAGATAATAAATAAATAAATAAATGAGCTAATTGACAAATAGATCAATAATAAATATATGAGAACAAATAATACACCAATCATAAAATTCTATTTAGTTACTTAGTAATATATACATAATTTAGATTTTTACAAATTTTATATTTACTTATTTATATATTATTATTTATTATTAAAAATAATTAAAGCATAATTTTATTTGAATAAAAATTATATTTTATTTAGTAACTAAAATTTTATGCTTGTTAAATTAAAATTATTTTTAGTACCCCTATACGCCTATATTTTATTGTTAAAATAAATAAATATTTATTATTTCTTTCTAAAAATAATATAATAGTATTGGATTGCATCCGGGTGTTGCAACTGGACCGAACCCATTTGTTGGCAATCGCAGGTAGACCTTGAAGACCAATGAGTCTTACCTCTAAACATTTTAATCGGATTGCACAATGTGACCTGACCAATTTAACTAATGATTAACAAATCAAACCCCTAATTAACTTGTAATAAATGTCCACAGTGATTATAATTTCAAAGTTTATTATTATTAAAACAACTTTAGGAAAAAGTAAATCAAACGCACATGCTTTTGTATTGAAGTTGATGAGTTATAATATTTTCCCACCAAAATCTTGCTCGAGTCATTGCTGGTCGATCCATCAACTACATGTACCAAATACATACCAATCTATGACAAGTTAAGAAAAAGTAAATCAATCGCATACGACTTTGTATTGAAGTTGATGAGTTATATTATTTTTGCACCGAAATCTTGCTCGAGTCATTGCTGGCCGATCCATCAACTACTTGTACAAAATACACATACCAATCTATGCAACTAATGAATTCAGATGTAACTACAAAAATGTCGTTTATTTTCAATTTACAAAATACATAAATTCAAATGGCATAAGAGCCTGTTCATAATCTATGCTGAACAATTCTAAATAAGTTAGGATAATAAACCTAACTGATTAAGAAGAAAATCTAATTAAAAAACAAGGATGTTGAATTTGCTTCTATCAAACTGTATATCTAGTTGTAAACACCCTCGGACGCAAGGTGATTAACGATGAGATGGTATGCCGCCTGGGTGAGATGAACTCCATCCCATTGCAAGTACTCCGACGGATCAGAGCACACATTGGTGCCCTCGGCTCCACACATTCGGTTCACATCGAAGTTGTACTCTCCTCCTCCTCCACAGCAAGCACTGTGAGCTCTTTCGTCCGATCCCTCGTTCACTTTGATCCCCACAAGGTCTTGTAGAGAGTTGTAAAGGTCTGCGTACTTGATCGCAACATCCGAGTACTTGCTCCTCAACCCCTCCAATGCCTTCTCCAGATGGCTGTTGTGGCTCTGCGCAAACTCGTTCAAGCTCTTCACGCACTTGTTGCCATCGTATACTGAAGCGTCGCTGCCTTGGAACATGGTGAGGTAGATGGGCATGCATCCGATAGGAAAGTTTCCCGGTACCACCAAGTGCCTTGCACCCATGTTGATCAACTCCTCGGCAGTGTCGGTGATCTTGTTGACGACGTCGGGGATGAGGGCGGTCACCTCCTCCATCTGCTTACCGCCGGCGAGGGCGTAGTTGTAGTCGTTGCCTCCCACCTCCCCCAACAAGAAGAGCGCCTTGCCCAGGTCGGTGCTGCCCGCCGACTTGAGATGGTCCTTGAACCAGCCGAGTTGCACCCCGAGGGAGCTGCTGGTGAAGGTGTTGCCGATGCCCCTGTCGTTGAGTTCGCCGACGTCGAGCGCGGTGGCGCCGGCGACGGCGAAGTTGACGCCGGTGGTGGACGAGCGGGAGTTGCTGGTGTCGAGGTATGGGGGCGGGGAGGGCAGGTGCAAATAGTCGGAGATGAAGTCGATCATGAGGCGGCCGTCGGAGCACCTGCCTGTTGCACCGCCCATGCTCTCGCCATAGGGGCTGTTCCCGATCGTGCCGAAGCCGCCGGAGAGGCCTTGACGGATGAGGTTGCCGGTGTCGGTGAGGGAGTCGCCGAAACTGTATATGGCTTCGTAGGACTGCCCACCGAGACGAGAAGTAGGCGCAGGCCGCGCCGCACAGGAGAAGAAAAGAGAGACGAAGACGATTGCCGTGAGAAGCTTAGAGAAAGCCATGAACGCTGCTTGAAGAGTTATGTGGGTGATGGGAATATGTATTTATAGACGTCATTTCGGTTTCTTGTAATGCTAGAAACTGGAGGCGGTTTCTTGCAATGCTAGAAACATGGAGGCGGTTAATACAAAGAAGAAAGATAATTAGTATATTTAGATGTAAATCGTCCTCACATAATCTACTCTAGATAATGATGAATTGAAATTGCTTGGTAAGAGGTAAGTGGTAATTGCAATTGCTATATATGGGCCCAACCGATAGTCGGTACTTGAACTTAGGCCCAAAATTGTCTCACATGGGCCTTCCAAGGCCTACTCTCTATGCAAATTGATAATAAACTCTTATTATTAAAAGAGAAAAGCAATGCCGGCATGAGATTAAAAATTGAAAAATCAGCCAATCAAAATATAATAAAAATAAATTAAATCATAATTAATATATATTTTAAAAATAGTCATTTCTAAGTTATTATGTGATTGTAATTTAAAATAAAATAAAATGAGAATTAATATACAAAATTAGAATTTATCACCAAATATATATGATTATCATTTATCTCTAAATTCCAAAATATATATGATTATCATTTATCTCTAAATTATGATGTGATTTTAATTTAAAATAAGATAAAATAAGAATTAATCTACAAAATTTGAATTTATCTCCAATATATATATGATTATCATCTATCTCACCATTTAATAAGATAAAATAAAAAAGATATTTTTAAAAGTAGAATCTCTCTTTAATACGTCCCTAGCTTTTGCTCAATATCATGCCTAGTTTATGTTTGTGTCACTAATGCACACAGGCTAAGCTAGTACTTGGTGGGTAAAATAAGGCATGGAAATGGGCCTTGACAATCCAAGATCAACACATAAATATTTTTAAGTGTTAGTTAATCGGCTAACACGACAAACCAAGGTCATTAAGGTCGGGTTAAAAGGTAGTGAGAACAGTATTCCTTACATATTCAGTAACCTTTCTAAGGTTTATTCATGACCTTGGGGATTCCAAATAGGCTTGAATAAAATATACTAGTTCGCTAACACTTTGAAATACAATACTTAAAAATATCATGCTAAATATTAAACTATTTTAGTCTAAAGAAATCTGAGAATATAATGCATTTGCAAAGATAGGTGGACCATTAAAGCTTGGTGAATTTATACATGCTAAACTACACAATTATTATAAATTTTACCACCGTTTTAACATTTTAAAAACTGAGTTAAGGAATTCAGGATGTCGAATTATAGAATATGGTAAAGAGAGATTCTTATCAGTCAATTTAACTCGCAAACCAAATTGTCTATCCACTTACTACCCATTTACCGAAAAAAGCTTACCCCACACTTCCAAACAAGATCGTGCCACTAATTTAACCACTATATATAAAAAAGAAAATATCGTAATTACCCAGATTTGAGTTTTTTCTTTCAAAAAATATCCAAGTTTACAAAATGTTATTAGATATAACCACTTTTAAAACTTTTATATCAATCAAAACCAAATCCCATCATTGTTTATTTAATGTGGAAAATAACCATAAATTTATTTTTATTCATATCAAAGTAGATAATAGTTTTTCATCATTTGTAATATTTTCCAAAAAACAAATTGACCACACCTATTAGGCTATTGGCCATGGCTAATTGGGGGTGGCTAAGATTGTGATTAAGTACAGCCGCTTGTTGCTTGCCCATTGTATAACCATCTCACGGAAAGACTAACATATTTCTTAATCCACCCACATTTAGTATTTATTACTAATTAAAATTTTAATTTTAATAATATTTGTAAAAGTGGGCATCTCTTGAATTTATTTTCTCCAATTAAGTCATTCAAATAGAATGACATATTAGAAAATGATTTTGATATATTGCTTATTTCACAAATATTTGATTTCACAATTCTATCATTCTAATTTATATGACTATTATTAGATTATCCGATGGGTTTGGTGTGAGGGTGAGGCGGTGGATTTTACAAAATCCATGCCATCAAACAGAATTTAACAAGAATAAAATTAAGATGATGAAGAAGATGAATTGGTGGAAGCTATTTTCACTTATAGGAAAAAATACTCTAAACTATGTAAGCTTTTTTTTTTTATGAAAAGAATAGATGTGGGTCGTCCATCTAATCAAACGGCCCAAATCAACGATTAGGGTAGAAAATTTTTTTGCCCTCGCTGAGGCAATCGGGAACCAAAATAAAAAGGAGAATACTAACTCTGAATATAGTGAAATACCCTCCAATATATTTTGTTGAATAAAATTGTTTTGCAATTCCTATTTCAGTTGAACTAAGAACTAACAGAGATGAAATGTCCAGTGAGAAAATACAAATAATGGCTAATAATTTTCAGCTCACTTGTACCTCTTTTTTTTCCTCAAAAATATATTTATTATTAACTAGAAGCAAAATACATGGATAGGTTGGGTTTATCCAACATCGGTTTAGAGGGTGTTGGTGACTTATATATAGACTAATGAAAAAGTTTTATTTCCTAAGCTAGTTTTTTGATTAAAAGAGGCCTGTGACACTTATTGCAAAGGGCATAAGCTAGCTTTTTGATTACGAGAGGCATGTGACACTTATTTTAAGTCCTTTTGGGGGCCCAAAGGGCCTAACAGTGGTATCAAGAGAGGTCTGTGACACTTATTGCAAGTCCCTTTTGGGGGCTCAAAGGGCCTAACAGTGGTATCGGAGCCTGGTTAGTCGCGGGTTTGCCTACGCCAATTATGGTTGTCTCCTTCATGGGTTCCACCTGATGATTTGAGGGGAGATTATCGGGTTTGCCTACGCCAAATATGATTGTCTTATTCATGAATATGATTGTCTTATTCATGGGTTCCACCTGATGATTTAAGGGGAGCGACTTGCCTATGCTGATTATGGTTGTCTCCTTTATGGGTTCCACTTGATGATTTAAGGGAAGCGACTTGCCTACACAGATTATGGTTGCCTCCTTCATGGGTTCCGCCTGAGGTGCCGATAATGATTTCGGGAATGCCCGATATGTGAAGGTGAGTTGTTGGGATAAATAATTTTGGGAATGCCTGATACATGAAGGGGAGTTGTTGGGTTTATCCTACATCGGTTGTATAGGATGTTCGTGACTTTTATATAGGCTATTATGAAAGCCTTATTCCGTAAGCTAGCTTTTGGATTAAAAGATATTTCGGGAATGCTCGATATGTAAAGGGGAGTTGTTGGACTTATCCCACATCTAAGAGATTTCGAGAATGCCCAATATGTGAAGGAGAGTTGTTGGGTTTTTCCCATATTAGTTGTACAGGGTGTTCATAATTTTTATATAGGCTAATATGAAAGCCTTATTCCCTAAGCTAGTTTTTGGATTAAGAGAGGCTTGTAAGTCCCTTTTGGGGGCCCAGATGGCCTAACAGGATAAAGGAACGACAGCAAGAACATGACCGAACATGACCACAATATTAAGGTCCTAGCTGACCCATTGTATGTCCCTTTTGGGGGTCCAGAGGGTTTAATAGGATAAAGGAGTGACAGTAAGAACATGACCACAATATTAAGGTTCTAGCTGGCCCATCTTATGGTGGATTTCTGTAACACCCCGATTTCAGTTCACCTAAGAACCAAATTAGAAATGTTATGATTGAGTCGAGCCATGTTTAATATTGTTGGTTGGTAAGACTAGATCGATAAAATAGAATGAAACAACCCTTTTTGTCAATAAAATAGATCGAAACAACCCTCTTGTGTCATGAGAATGGAAGACATTATTAAATATGCGTTAAAAAAACATCAAATATAAATAGAAGTAAAAAGGAAATAAATGCATTGAGCTCAAGGGAGTGTAACGTTTATCAGTCTTCCTTGCAAAGTCGACTTAGGATTTGCAAGACCTACATATATTATATAAAAAACTTGCAGGATTTGCAAGACCTACATATATTATATGAAAAATGTCAGCAACACTTATCTATCCTCCCCCAAAGTCGACTCAGGAGGATTTGCAAGACCTACATAGTCGACTCAAAAGGATTTGCAAGACCTACATATATTATATGATAAATGTCAGCAACGTTTATCTGCCCTCCTCCCAAAGTCGACTCAGGATTTGCAAGACCTACATATATTATATGAAAAACGTCAGCAATGAGTATTACAGGTCCGAAAAATAACTAGTACAAACTAGCAAATGGGTAATTTATTACCCACAAAAAGTTATAAAACTTCAGAATTGCCGTACACTGGGCGGTAAACAAACATACTAGAGAGGGTGTTGGTGACTTTTATATAGGCTAATATGAAAGCTTTATTCCCTAAGCTAACTTTTGGATTAAGAGAGGCTTGTGACACTTATTGTAAGTCCTTTTTGGGGGCTCAGAGGGCCTAACAAGATAAAGGAGTGACAGTAAGAACATGACTACAATATAAAGGTTCCAGCTAGCACATCTTATAGTGGATTTTTGTAACACCCCGATTTTGGTTCACCTAAATACCGAATTAAAAATATTACGATCGAGTCGAGTCATATTTAATATTGTTGGTTGGAAAGACTTGATCGATAAAATATATCAAAACAACCCTCTTGGTGTCATGAGAATGAAAGACATTATTAAATATACGTTAAAAAAACATGAAATATAAATAGAAGTAAAAAGGAAGTAAATGCACTGAAGTATGTAACATTTATCTGTCCTCCCACCAAAGTTGACTTAGGATTTGCAAGACCTACATATATTATATGAAAAATGTCAGTAATGAGTGTTACAAGTCTGAAAAATAACTAATATAAATTGGCAAATGGGTAATCCATTACCCACAGAAACTTATAAAACTTTAGAATTACCTCACACTGGGCGGTAAACAAACATACTTAAACAAGTGCCGACTCGCATGCACAACTAATATTCATAATCATACATATAACGCTTACACCCTCACATCCTCCATATTACACCTGCCACGATACTCGGTGGCAAAAGGAACATATAAGTTAGTCCCACAAATTCCAAAAATGTGCTGCATTACGAAGTACCCTCATACACCGCAGTACCTTAGGGTTTGAAGGAGTACTAGTGTGGTCCATACATATATTCATACCACTCATTCTCTTATTCGTGAATTATGTAAAAATGCGCGTACTTATATAATAGGTTTAGGGAAAAGGCTTGTATTATACATTTTGGAGCTTTAGTTCGAAAACCAACAAGGGATCTCATCTTCGTAGTTTTATCAAACATGTGTAGAAAAAATTGCTAAATGGCCCGACATTAGAGAGATCTGAAAAAATACAGCTGATGTCGTCCTACGTTTAAAACACAATTAAACTCTACATGCGGGGAGTCAAGTAAAGAGAGAGGGTCCTACAAACCTGTGGTCTAAGCTCCAAGCCCAACGACACATCCACGGCGAGCTCAGACTTTGTAACATACATCGAAACCCATTACTAAATAAAATATCGATATCTTTATATGATGCATACTGTAGTGTGTGCTTATTTCATTAATACTTGGTAATAAAGAAAACAATACTAATAAATTTATAACTAAACATGTGCCATGCAAATTAAGATATAATAATAAATAAATAAATAAACAAGGAATGTACTCATGGATATGTAGATAAATAATAAATACAAGAACATAAATAATACTCTAATCAAAAAATAATAATATAGTTATATTATATAAATACACGGGTAAACGTGAGTAAATATCAAAATATACTCGAGTTAGTAAATATATAAATAAATAATAATTCAATATATATATATATATATATGTATATATATATGTTGATTATATGTTGTTAATAGTTATGTGTTACTAAGTTGTTAATTGTTAGGCTACTCTGTGTTGTTAAGTTAATTTGAAAACTTTTGAAGCCCATAGATTTCCCCGCTGTGTTTGTGGTATCAGAGCCATTTTGAATCTTAGAGACATGACCAAAGCTAGGTGACACAGTCTGGTAAGTCGACGTCAAGCCCTGGTTAGGTGCCCAGTCGCAGTTGTGTACTGCTACCAAATTCCTAGTGTAGGTGTAGAATCTATCAGAGGATAGATGGTTTTTTTACAACAACTAGTTAATAGATCTAAAGACCTAGAAAGTTCTAAAATTATTGAACAACTAGTGTATAATAACATCGAACAACGCTTAAATAAGTGGAGTATCCCTAAGGTGAAACCTACTAAAATGTATAATAAAGGATTATTAGAATTTAAACAAGCTTATCTTATTAAAACATATGAAGAAAGTATAAGTTTACAAAACTTTATAGATAACTTATCTTTATGAAGCAATAAAATATTAGAAGAATTGAGAAATGAATATAATTATATTCATCTAGGATTAGCACAAGTAGCTTTTAAACCATTAACAAGAGATGGTTTAAATACTTCAATATTATTATGCCTTAGAGATAATCGACATAATAAATTTAAAGATTCTCTATTAGGAATAATATAATCCAGTTTAGGAACTGGACCTGTGTATTTTAATTGTTATCCAAATTTTTCATTATCCGTAAGTGATCCTCATCTCAAAGACGCTTTGTGTTTAAATATAAAAACACAAGGTTATAATATGAAAGAAGGATCTCAAAACATATGTGTATTTTACAGAATATGTTTTAAGGCTATGACAACAATTAATCCTAATGCTAAACTAGCATCACGAAAAGGTAATACAACATTATTCCAAATAGATACAACTAAAGCTAATATAGAAATTCCTAAAATTATTAAATGGACAGATATAGTTCTTCCAGAAGTTTGGAAACTAGAACAAGTAGTTCTTCCAAAAGTAGAAAAATGATCTCCAGAAGCCATTATAGAAGAAAATAATGGTGATGTTAGTATAATCTTTGGAAGAAATAGTACTTCTACAAGATTTATATCAGAACATGATAAACCTTCTAATGTAGCTGGAATACTTATGTCAAAACATAATATACCTCATGCGTTATACAAGGATGAGCCAAGTTTCTCAGAAATGGAATTTAAAATAAATACTATAGACTTTGAACCAAATAGACAAAAATGCTCTAAAGAGTTTATGCAACAAAGAAATAAAACCTTTAGAGATTGGTATTTTAAAATATTTGATGAAAATCAAAGACAAGAATATAAAGAACTTTATTATCAAGACTTAAAAATTTTAAAATATGAAATACCTTTTAAAAAATGGTTTAAAGAATTAGTAACCCCTAGAATCTTCGTTCATAAAGAACCTAGAAATTGGGAAACAACTGATGGTAAAATAATTTCTAGTAGATAAGAAGCATTAAATATGGAACAATTGAGGCAATGTCCTTTGCAAAAACTGAATCTAAACCAGAAGATATAGCTATAATTATAAAACAAAATAATTATACTCATATGCATTTACAAACAATAACAACTCAATTATCGCATATAGAAGATAATTGGACTCCTAGATAGAAAGGAAAAGAAAAGGTTGAAGAAGAAATTCTTAAACCTGTATTAATTAAACCTCCTATTATAACTACTAAGTTTAATAAAAGACCTCCTATAACAGAAGAATTTTTAGAAAGGTTAATAGGAAAATTAGGAGATTTAAAAATTAAAACTATTAAAGATTATGACTCTGAAAATTTAATAAATCAATTTATAGACTCTATAAATGTCGCAAAGAAAAATCCTTTACCTCAAACGTTAAATTATTATCCAAGACCAACTCCTGCTAATTTATTATTTGAAGAAGGTATGAATTTAAGTTTAGCACAATATAATGGAGAGTCTGTCTATGAATGGAATATTGATGGACAGTCTAAATATCAAATAATAACAATATTACATAATATAATTATGTATGCTATGATCAGTAAACAAACAATAATTCAGATAGACAAATTTCAGAAATGATAATTGCAGGATTTACGGGCCAACTTAAAGGTTGGTGGGATAATCATTTATCACAACCTCAAAAAATAGAAATATTAGGTGCTGTAAAATTAGAACCTAGTACACAGCAGGTAAGAGAAGACTCAATGTATACTTTAGTTCAAACAATATTACATTATTTTGTGGGTAATATTAATCAACTTAATGAAAGAATACAAGAGTTAATATTAAATCTGAGATGTCCCACCTTAACACATTTCAGATGGTATAGAGATACATTCTTAACTCTATTATACCAAAGAGCAGACTCAAATAATGATGTTTGGAAAGAAAGATTTATTTCTGGATTACCTACTCTTTTTGCAGAAAGAGTTAGAAACAGATTAAGAGAAATGCATGGTACAATTCCTTATTCTGAATATACTTTTGGACAATTGGTAGGACAAGTTGTCGCAAAAGATTAAAACTTTGTAATGAATTAAATTTAAGAAATCAATTAAAGAAACGAAAATTATTAGGAAAAAGAGAATTAGGAGAATTCTGTCAACAGTTTGGAACTGTTATAACTCCTAAATATCCGAATAATAAAAACAAAGTAAATAAAAATAAACGTAGTAAACCTTTTAGTCCTTACAAAAAAGAAAAGAACAACTACTATAGAAAAGAAATCAGTAAGAGCTAATAAGAATCAAAAGAAAAATAAAACTTTTACATCTAAACCTCTAAAACCTTTAGTTTGTTGGGATTGTGGTCAGACAGGGCATACAAGAACCCAATGTAGACTAAAGAAAAAGATGAATTAAACATTCCTGAAGAGGAGAAACAAAGTTTAATTAATCTTTTAGAAGAATCAGATGATCAGATATCAGAAAATACTTCTGAATATGATGCTCTAGAACTTAATCTAGAAGATGAAGATTCATCATCATCATCTAGTGAAAATAGTTGTGAGTGTGATGATTACAAAAGAATTATGGATTTAAATAGACCAAGTATAAATGTAATCACAGCTCAAGAAGAATTACTTTTAGATATGGTAGATTCTCTTCAAGATAAAGAAGAAAAAAGAAAATTAATAGAGAAAATTTTAGAATCTACAAAAGATAAATCTAAATATAATGAAAAATCTAAATTTAAACCTCAAGTAGAAGCAGCTTTAAAACCAGCTTATACTATGACAGAAGTTTTAAGTAGAGTAAAACAAGAAAAACCTATAACTACTAATGATTTAATTAAAGAAATAAATGAGCTTAAGAAAGAAGTTTCTAATTTAAAAAGACGTATTGAAATCTTAGAATTAAATAATGAAATTAAAGATAATGAAAGTTCTGATGAAGATGATGAAGAAAAGAAATTGTTTGAAGAATCAACATTTGAAATTGGTGAAACATCTCATCCAGAACAAGAAAATTATTTAAATGTAATAGAACAAACTATTACTAGAAAATATGTATTAAGAATAAAAATCATAATAAAAGAAGAATTTAGTTTAGAAACTTTAGCATTAGTAGATACTGGAGCTGATAGAAATATAATACAAGAAGGATTAATTCCTACTAAGTATTATAAAAAGACTACTCAAACATTATCGGCAGCAAATGAAGAAAAATTAAAAGTAAATTATAAACTTTCTAATGCTGTAGTTTGTATAGAAGATGTTTGTTTATATTTAACTTTTATTTTAGTACAAAATATAGGATCTGAAGTTATTTTAGGAAATCCATTTACAGCTTTAATAGAACCTTTCTTTGTAGATGATGTAGGAATCCATACTCATCTAAAAGGAAAGAATATCACATTTAAATTAGAATATCCTAAAAGACAATCTTATATTTCTAGAATGAAAAATAAACAAAATAAGAAAATTAATCAAATAAATTATTTAAAAGAAGAAGTTAATGCTTTAATATTAGAAAATAAATTAGTAACTCCTTCTATTCAAAATAGAATAATAGATATAAAGAATTTATTTGAAAAAGACTTATGTAATGATTTACCAAGTGCATTTTGGGATAGAAAAAGACATGAAGTCTCTCTTCCTTATGAAGATGACTTTAATGATAAATTAATACCTACTAAAGCTAGACCAATTCAAATGAATCAAGAATTGGTAGAGTATTGTCAAAAAGAAATTAACAAATTTATTAAATAATAAGTTAATTAGAGAAAGTAAATCTCCATGGTCTTGCTCAGCTTTCTATGTATTTAAAGCTTCAGAATTAGAAAGAGGAACACCAAGATTAGTAATAAATTATAAACCTTTAAATAAAGTTTTAAAATGGATAAGATATCCAATTCCTAATAAAAAGATTTACTAAAAAGATTATATAATGCACAAATATTTAGTAAATTTGATTTAAAATCAGGGTTTTGGCAAATACAAATTCAAAGAAGAAGATAGATATAAAACTGCTTTTAATGTTCCATTTGGTCAATATGAATAGAATGTTATGCCATTTGGATTAAAGAATGCACCCTCAGAATTTCAAAAAATTATGAATGATATATTTAATCCATATGTAAGTTTTATAATTGTGTATATTGATGATGTGTTAGTCTATTCTAATAGTATAGATCAACATTTTAAACACTTAAATCAGTTTTATAAAATAGCTATAACTAATGGAATAGTATTATCCAAATCTAAAATGGTTTTAGTTCAAAACCAGATAAGATTTTTAGGACATAATATTGAAAAAGGAAACATAAGACCTATTCAAAGGGTAATAGATTTCTCTAGTAAATTTCCAGATAAAATATTAGATAAAAATCAATTATAGAGATTTCTAGGAAGTTTAAATTATATGGATTATGGAATGAAACACAATCTAAGTATTGTACAATTAAAAAAGAAATACTTAGTATAGTAAATTGCATTTTAAAATTTCAAGATGATCTTTTAAATACTAAGTTTCTCTTAAGAATAGATTGTACTGCAGCTAAATTTATTCTCGAAAAGGATGTTCAGAATCTGGCATCTAAACATATTTTTGCTCAATGGCAAGCCCTCCTTGCTATTTTTGACTTTGATATTGAATATATTCCTGGTTTAACTAATAGCTTACCAGATTTTCTTACTCGTGAATTTCTGCAGGGGGAATATGGACAGGAAGGGAAAGGGAAAAGCCATAGTACCTAATCACCCACTTCTGTTTTACAGAAATTATCCACGATTTCCGGAAACGAAAAAGTCTGAAAAACTTCATATACCAATTTAAGTCCAAACATCCAAAAACTAGTACCGTTACATGTGTGTTGTCTTGAGCAAACACCAGAACAATTGAAAAACCTTGATCCTTCGAGATTGCTCTTAAGTATTGCCCTTTATATTCTCATTATCTGGTTACTTCCAATAAACCCAGATATTTTTATAAGTTAGTTTTACAAGACATACTTTCTTGCCAAATATTACATAGGTATAATGGTCCTGATCATATTTTGACCTACCCAGAAAATTATGAGACTAAGATACCTTACAGTAAGATGGTTATTCAAAAGGTAGTTACCATGTAAGAGTATGGTCATCCTAATTCCATAAGAAAATTTTCAAATGTTCAACCTCCTCCTGCTCTTTTCCCAATGGAATATAACTATTGGGACTATGTTAAAGCTTTTAAAAAGGTTCTATTATATAAAAATCCAGTTAGCCAACACTCATGGTTTCTTCGTATTGATCTACCCAAACCTTGTTTAATTCTAGTCTGGTTTCATCAGTGGATGGCAGACTTTGGTCCAGAAATTGAGTATCTTCCGAAATATTACAAATTACAATATGAACATTTTGCTAAACTTGTTCAGAAGTCTTTCAGGAACTCATTTTTCTATTTCATTATGTTTTATCGAATTCCATGGATCATGTCCTGGAATTTCTGCTTTCATATTACTGAGGACAAGGGAATTCTTATTTCCTCACTGGCTCACAGAATTTACATTAGATGGTGGGATAAGTTCACCAATTCTATTACTCTCCCTACAAAAGAAGAACTTTTTCCAGAGCCAATTCTGCCCTTGACCAGGTCAATCACTCCAGTACTCCCACCAGTACTACCCCCTAATGTATATGCTTGGTTGTTGCAGGTACAAGATGATAATCCCAATCTTCCTCATGATGAGGCAATTAGACTTGCCTTTATGCTCAATTCCTATGGAGTTTTGCCAAAGTTGCAACCTATTCCGGAGCCACAACCATTATCGTTTGATGAGATCAATCAGATTGTTACCAGGCTTACGGAAAGTCCGGTTCAAGCAAGCATGCCCAGTCACCTTTTAGTGCAAAGGATTTACATTGCAGAATCTATGGACAGATTGGTCATACTTCAATAGTCTGTACAGAGTTTCCCGTGGATGAAGGTCCAAAGTGTCTTTGCTGTGGCCAATTTGGTCATGGTGCTTTTCACTGTCCTGCCATTGACAGATCGCCTTCTCCAATGAATAGTCCTTCAAAGAAAGCTGATTCCCAGCAATCCTCTTCCAATACTGTCCATCTTGAGTCAGATCATTCTCCTTGGAAAATTACCAAACTCTCTGTGGGCCCCTCTACTGACCCCACTGTGGGTCCCTCATCTATCCCCACCATGGTCCCCACCAAGACTACGTCAGATGGGCCCAAGGTGGAGCCCACTCCATGACCGGTGAGCTGTGTAACTGGTTTGTTTGCTTTTTATCATCCGTCTGTCTATAAATTAAGACATTCTCCTTCAGTCCAGACCACCACGAATTCTGAGCATAAAGAATCTCAGAGTCTACTCTCTCTTATACTTTCCTTCCTCCTTCGATATATTTTCGGTTTCTCCTTCATGGGTTTGAAGTAAATCAGATAAGTGTTTTCATAAAGTTTTCGTTTCTCTTTCTGTTAAGTCGTCTTCCTTTTCTCTTTCACTACTTCTGAGTTCGTTCGAAATTAAGAAAGGAATATTCTTTGGTCGCTTTCATCTTTCCTTTCCTTTTTCTTTTCTTTTCTTTATCAGTTTTTTATCTTCAGCAACATGTTTCGTGTTTTAGTTTGTTTCCGGTGTGTGTTTTCAGTGTGTTTCATCAAATCACAGAAAACCCCAAAAAGATTTGTGCCTTTACTTTATGAAAAACCCAAAACAATTTTCAGTGTGTATGAAGTTTGTATCTGTATGAAGTTTGTATTCATATAAGTTTGTAAGATTTACAGTCTATATATAGCACAAATACTGTAAGTTTATACGTCTATACATACCTATATTATTATAGTTGTATGTATATGGTTTGTGTAGTTACTGAGTGTATTGAGTGAGAGTGAAGTGAGTTTGTAAAATTACCAGCAATAATAAAAAGTGAATTTTCTGGTATGTCTTTCTCTCTTTATTAAATTGTCAAAGTTAGAATTTCTCTCCCTTAAAGGGATATAATTTATATTTATAGTTGAACTCCCGCAAAGGGATATAATTTATTTTACAGTTGAACTCCCAAAAAGGGATATACTTTACTTTACAATTACACTCCCATCTAGGATATATTTTACTTTATTTAAGTTCTTGTTGATTATATGTTGTTAGTAGTTCTGTGTTACTAAGTTATTAATTGTTAGGCTACTCTGTATTGTTAAGTTAATTTGAAAACTTTTGAAGCCCTTAGATTTCCCAGGTGTGTGTATATATATATATATATATAAAGGTTTGTGTGCTACAACACAACCATCTTGGGTGCAGTTCCAACGGCTGCTCGAAAAAACATCCCGCCCGGATTACTATAAGAGGGCTTCCTCTGTTTGTCTCTCAAATGCCGGGATGCCGGGTGCCATTCCCGCCACTTCTCGCTTAAGAACAGCCGCCGATCCGGTGGTTTATCGGTCTCCATCAATCGCGCAGCATGGCCGGCCTGATGAAGGCGGGATGCGTGGGCATGGGAGCCCGAGGAGGCAGTTGCGGAGTCCAGTGAGGTAAGGGGTACTCTGCTCATAAACCTCTGTCGGAAGCAGGCTTCCCTAGTTTTTGCAGCGGCCGCGCCAGGGCCAGCGCCAGCGGAAGTAGCGACCACAAAGACGAAGAGGAACTTACCTGGGACGTGATAGCGCTGTCTCCAAAGACGCTGCTGGCGACGAATTGGTTCGTCTGCGAGATCTGCAACAAGGGGTTAGCAGAGTTTCCTCGGTTTCTCCTGCGAGCTTCCTCTGCACATCAAACTTGCTGGTTGTCATATGTGAATATGTGTTAGTGCATTTTGTATTTGTTGTGGGATTGTTATATTCTTATTTTTTGTTTTATCTACTCTATCTTGCGTGCAGTCAGAGAGCAAACATGAAGCTTCATCTGCCTTTGTGGATGCGGCTAACTGCTACAAAAAGATTTCATCTTATTCATGTGTGTCCAAAGAAGTTTACCTGTTTTTGATCATATGATGTGTGTTCTCTTTGCAGAGGTTGTATCGTGCTTGAGTACAGCTGTGGATTTTTACTTGGAAATAGGCAGGTTAAGCATGGGTGCCAGATAATGCAAGGTCTGTCAATTTTTTGTGTTGTGTGGGAGGGAATTTATTTATGGGGAGAAAATGGCGGTGATGTGAAAATGGGAATGATGCTAGATGCAGCTTGTTCCAACAATTAAATCTTGCAACGGTGCACTGCAGGAAATTGGAGAGTTGTATGAGCTGGAGTCCAATTTTGAGCGGGCCATTGTTTTCCTTGAGCAGCTGATCTTTTTCAAAGTGAGGAATCAAATTCTTCGTCTTCTAATTGTGGCCATGGTTGCTTTATTTTGAAATATCAGCACAAACTACTGTAGACTTAAGCGCTATCTCGATCAAGGTCATCTTGGGAGCGTGCAGCCAGAACATCCCGGTCATTTGCATTGTCATAGGTCCCAACTCTGATTTTCCCAGTAATTGGCTTCATAATTGTTTCATTCGCCTATTTTATATATTTGATGAAAGAAAATAGCAGCATTAAATATGTTGACGAGAAAAAGGCAAGTACTTCCATAGAAGATAATGAAGACTAGATACACGATTTGGAGTTGACTCAACATGGAATGGAAATTACAGAAGAAGATTGCGAAGAAATTGATAAATTTGATAATAGTGAAGATTTTGACAAAATAGAAGATGAAGGTGAAACCGTAAAATTCCATAAGATTTTGTCACATGTAGTTGCAAGAAATTTGAAAGTGAGGGAATTTTGTGTATGCACATTTTGAAAATTTTTCATAAGAAACAACTCAGCAAAATTCCAAGTCAATATGTGTTATACCGTTGGACAATAAAAGCTAAATTTTATTATTTAAGCCTGAGTGAGGATACTAACCTCGTTTATTCCTCTACAAGAACTTACCCCGTTGCAAATATGGAGATTTCAGAATATGACTATCCGATTGCAAGATTTGGGAACAAGTTCAAATGAGCAATATCATTTTGCGTTACCACTTTTAAAAAAATTTGGTTCAAAAGTTTGATGCGATTGGGAATTCTTCTTCATTGAAAGTACAAACAAGCAAATAATATATTGAGAGGCAAGTTAGAACTTCAATGGAGCATATTCCCCAAATAGTAGTACGTGACCCTCTCAGTTGCGTACTAAAGGTCGTCCTAAGAATAGTCAAAGATTGAAGGGTGGATACAAAGTTGCTCAAGCTTAAACAAGTTTGATGCAATTGGGAGGAATCATTATTCTACAACATGTAAAAGTAATCATAGTAATTGTAACAATGATTCCATGCAACATGTAAATATTCACGACCACCTCAAGGACCCCGACGTGCACTCGAGGCGGGACCCAATGGGAGGCGCCAGGAAGGAAGGGGAGCCATTCGGGGGCTGATCGGCAGGAGATGATGGCGTGGATGGCTTCCTGGAGGCAGTAGCGGAGGCCGGCGAGGTTGCTGGCAGAGTTGAGGGTGATCTCTATGTGGTGGGACGGGTCAGGCCGGCCGGAGTGGTGGCAGTGGGAGAGGAGGTGGGTGGTGGAAGAGAATGGGAGGGAGTGGTGGACTCGGGAATGGGAGAGGAATCTGATGGGTAGAATCCAATGGCCGAAAATGAAGTGAAGCACAACCACCGTCGCTATGTTGCAGCACAGATTCCTCGCTCTCATATATATATATATATATATATATATATATATATATATCACACACACACACACACAATTTAGTAAACTTAAACAAGACTAATATTAATAATTAAATATATCATTAATAATAATAAGTAATCATATATACATGTATTATAATCAATAAATACACGAATAATAAGAAATGAATAATAAAATAATAAATTTGAAAAAATAATCACAACATCCAAATATTCTAAATTATGTGAATATGCATCTAAAATAATATATTGGTTTTCGAATTACTGAAAATGGTGTAAGAACAGATGAAAACAGTTTGAAAATGAGATGAATTGGACTGAACCGAGCTAACCAAACCGAACCGAACGTGCTGATCGAACCTGGTTTGGGTTAATTGACAAATGGGCTGGGTTGATTAGGTGAACCTGAACTAGACTAGCGGACTCGGACATCGGTTGGCGGGTTGGTGAACAAGATCAGGTAGGCGGACGCGAATGCGAATGCAATGCAGGTAAATGGACCGGACATGGCCATCGTTGCTCGTTGCCAGAAATCGCTGACAGCGGCATGGCTGGGATTGCCGTCGGTTGGGATCGACGGCCCATTCAATGCGGATCATGATGGTGGTGGCGGTTGGCAGAGTTCGGCCGGTGGCTGGCAGAAAATCGGCATGCAAAGGGAGGAATTGCTGTCGGGTGCGGCAACATCGCCGATAGCTATCACGGCCATGACGGTGGTCATGGGTGGTCTCAAAATGTGAATCTTGGAAAGATGAACCTTTTGGGGTAGTCGGCTTCACCGAAGGACAGTCGCCGTGCCAGAAAATAGCACGAAAGGGTGGCAGTGGCAAAACCAACTACAAAAAGGTTGTCGTCAATGGCGGCGCCGGTAGTGATCGTGATCGTAGGTACAGACTGACAGCCGACCGCAAGGTGGTTACGGTCATACCGATCTGGTAGCCGAGGGTGAGGCGGAAACTCGCTGGCGGCATGTCGAAGTGGTGGCCGCGCTAAAGGGTGTAAATTCTGAAATCGTGAAAATTCTCTAGAAATATAACATGGTGAAGTGAGGGCTGATGTGGACGTCTCAGATCTTGTCATGTGGCACAATCTGAATATCAAACAACTCATAGTCTAGTGAACCCACCTATGGGTATATACAATATACATATTGACGGAAAGCTCAGGTCGAAACCGTCTAAAGTTGAAATTGACTCGAGTCCTAAAAGTAATTCTATATGCAGAAATTGAGGCAAGAAGGTAAGGTTAAATAGGCCTTGACTATGACCTCAATCAAGTTAGGCCCAGAGGGGCATAATCGAGTGATCTAAAATTCCTATGATGCATTAAAATAAAATACCTAGAAAATCCCAAACGGATGTTAAACGGTGCAACAACCTTGATCTAGGCTTAAAATCATGGCTAACTCATAAAAATCATATGTGTACCTCATGTATATACTGATGGCTCATGCTCTACTGTATCATAATTGAAACTATTATATGCATGTCGGGCATACTCAGCCTATATAACATGCTCATATGGCCATCTGACCTAATAATCATATTCTGAAAATTGGTCTTGTTCGAACTTGCTTGGATCGGGCAAACTACAAGTGGGTAAAACCCTTACCCGAAGTGGGGTTTTACAATTTCAGTTTTTTAAGCATTACATAACATTCATGTGCTAGACTATAGTTTTGCAAAGTTACACAGTCATCCCAAGCAAATGCATGGATTAAGCATACGGATCTTATTAATGGTGACATAAATTCATGTGAGGCTACTAAGGTCAGTGATCAATATTCCCTTTATCTTATAACTTGATGCATGCCACTCTTCTAGGTTTCCCACTCATAGAGAGAAAATGTGTTTCTTTTCAAGCTAACACCAACTATAACGGTTTTCAGTCACAAAAGGAAATGGTTTCCATTGCCAATATAACTTACAAAATCAAGATACCTCTGTTTTCTGCTATTCAATAACACAAGATGCTACAACCATCAATGACCAATCAAAAAAGCTTTAAAATTTTTGCACATTGATATGATCCAAACCTTAATCTATACAAACAAGCTAATTATGAACATAAAGCCAATAAATTTCATGTCAACATAAATAAATAAAGACCTCATAAATAAATCAACAAGATATGAGCATGGTGTTAAAAGAATCGAAATAAGAACAGAGAAGAAAACCTTGTCAAACTACCTTAAATTAAATTAATAAGCTGTCTCCAGTAACCAAACTACATTAAAATAAATTATGCAGTACAAGGACAATAATACAAACCATTGCTTCAAAGCCCTAGCTTACTTGTAACACCTCAATTCCAGTTCACCTAAGAATTGGATCAAAACTGTTACAATCGAGTCGAGTCATGTGTAAATCATTTAATCTTCAAGACTCAAATGAGAAATATATCAAAACAGCCCTCTTGGTGTCTCTAGAAAGAAAAACACATCATGATACGTCAAGTTAATGCATGAACACACACCAAACATAGATAAAAGAACAAAAGAAAATAACGGTGCATTGAGCTCAAGTGTGTGTAGCATCTATCTGTCCTTCCACCAAAGCCGACCCAATACATATGAACACAATACCTATATTTATAATAGGAAAAACGTTGGCAACTAGACAAACTCGCAAGCAAAATCAGATTTTCACGAGGAAGGAAAACCATATGTAATCTCTATGGCAATACTCAAAGACATTTACTGAGGAGCCGTTAATCTGCAAACTCGATAGTATCCTGAACTGAATAGGTGTTGACTCGGCAATAACTGCTCCCACTTTTGGGAAAAAGTACATATCCTAAGCCCTTTCCAAACCTCTATATAACACCTACCCAAGGGCATAAAGGCTGAGCACCTTCAGGCTGAGTACCCTCTCATACCGCAAGTTTAGGCATGCACTGTACACAATAGTGCCGTCTATTCAATGCTTCTCTGGGTGTGATAAAGCTCAAGACGTAGAGATATCAGGATCCTTCAAAAATGGAGCAACCCTTTCACTAACCTAGAGCTTGTTTCGACCTACTCATGCATCTGCTCACAGTATACGCAATGTCAAATCCACTAACTCTCAGCTTAATAAAATTCGATGAAAAATTTATAAAAGACTGGGACGGGAATCAAATAAGTAAGCTCAAAGGCAACATGTGTAAATCCCTAGTTTTAGCTTAGTGTTTTAACTGATTTTAGTTTTGTCTAGTTTGGGCAATCTCAAGTCAGTTAGAGCGTGTAAAACCCGCGACTCGAGTCAGGGTTTTATAATTGTTAGCCGGTCGGTTTGACCGTAGTTTGAGTCGGTTCAGCTTTCAGAACACGTGTGCGGGGCCGATGCCGACCGTGCACACGTGCTATGAGGGTTTATGTATACCCAAGTATCGATGATAGCGTCAGATACGCATCAGCAGACTGAGTTATCAGTAGATATGAGAGTATACAGTTGATTTTTATTTTATTTTTTGTTGTGACCGTAGAATTAGTTTAGGCCGAATAACGCATTAGGACGCGTTAGATGGTATTCGGGTGGGTTATTAGTTATACGACATGTCATTTAGATGTTGTGATATTTTTTTTGATTTTATGGGATTTTTCCCAATTTTTCTAGATTTTTCTGGGATTTATTCCGAGTCCGTTATCATTCTTGACTCGAGCCCGTGTCGAGTCAAGTTTTATTTACAACTTTGCCATCACCTTATACACCCCATCTTCCTCCCCAAACCCCCACCCGCGTTTCTTCATCGCCGCCACCGCCGAGTTTCTGCCGCCACCGTTGACGTCCCCTCGCCGCCGGTCGACGCCGCCCAGCCCGGCCGTGCCATCGCCTCGCCGCCTCGACCACGCCCGGCCGCCGTCCGGCCGTCGCAATGCCGGAAATCGCCCTCGATTTCTCGCCGATCCCGACGTGATTCCGCCGCCGTCTGCGCCGGACCGCCGCCGCCATGACGCCGGAGCTTCTCCCCTTGACCTCCCTACCTTTCCCTCTACTTAGAGCCGCCGTCGAGGGTCGGCCGTGGCTCTGATCAGAGCGGCCGACCGCCCCGGCCACACTCGACGCCGCCGTTGGTGGCCATCGCCGCCGCGGCTGCCCTCGTCGTCACCGCCATTGGGTTCAGCTCACCGAGGCGGTGCTAACCCCTACCTCCGATTGCCTCGCCGGAGCAGTCACCGGAGCTGCCGGAAACCGCCGGCATAGTCGCCGGAAAATCGCCGCCTTCGTCCGTCGGCACCGATTTCAGCGCAGATCGCGAGGTGGTTCTTCCTTCTTATTTTTTTTAGAATTATTACATCCTTATTGTGGTCATAGTAGCATATTAGAATTTATTTTATTAACTTCATGATTTTTATTTAATTAATTGTGATTATGATAAACATGTGATGATTAGTGTGAATTGTGTTGTGTGATGTGAATGCTTAGTAATGAAATTGTTAGCAAACCATTGAATAGTTAATTAAATGCTTGTTAACTAGTTAATTTATGAATATGTATGAATTAGGTTTTTGCATGCTAACATTATGAAATTGTTAGTAAACTATTGAGTAGTTAATCAAATGCTTGTTAACTAGTTAATTTATGAATATGTATGAATTAGGTTTTGCAGGCTAACATTAAGCTAAACAGATTAAATTGATTAAACCATTGACACCTAATTAGAATAGGTATGCTTTGAAATTGAAATTAAAAGTACTAGGTAATAAGTAACATACGAAATGATAAAATTATTAACTTGCTTGACAATTAGAGATGTAGGGAAATTGTCGAGATGATTATCATGGTTGATTAGATAATTGTATGCATGTGTATATATTAGTTATATAGGTGTGCATCATATATGTATGGGCATTAGTAATTAGTTATGTTTATGTAGGTTCGTTGCAGGAGCTCGCCGTCTAGGCACGAGACTGCGCTTGGAGCTTCTGACATGTCTGTTAGGACACGCTTCTCAGGTTTTATCGCTCCATTCTATCGGTGATTTGATTTATTGATCGTAGGACGTGTCAGGTGGATGATTTATTGGACCCCACCTAACACGGGTCACCTGGTCGATGTTTTTCGGAATTAATAACCCTCGAGGATGAGATCCCTCGAGTTTGTTTTCGAAAATAAGATCCACGTCAAGTTGCCTTCGGGCCTATTATAATAAATCCCGACCCAGCCCTATAAATAGTTTTATCGAGTTTTCAGTGAGACAAGAGAAGATGAGTCGACTGCACGTACCATGAGCGGATGCCGTGCCAGTCAAAGCGGCTCTGGATTAGTGCCAGCGGACTGTTCCATTCCCGAGGGATCCTGACAACTCCGCGTTTGAGTTCCTCACACCCGGAGGACGTGGAAGTTTACGGGTACTGTTTAGTACAGTGCATGTCCGGACTTGTGGTTCAAAGGGTACTAAAGGCGACTGCCTGAGAGTGCTCGGCCTACGTGCTCAAGGCCAGGAGTAATATGGAGGTTCGGAGAGGGCTTAGGATAAAAGTTTTACGTGAAGTACTGAAAAAGAAGTGTCGTGAGCGGCACAGTACCAGCTAGATGGGGATGCTGTTGAGTCAGCTGCTCGACGGCTCCTTTATAGTTGCCCTTATGAGAGTTCTTGAGGAAGATATATATGATGGTTTGCTTTCCATGAGAGTTTGCTCTCATGTTCCAGTTTGATATTAGTTATTTCCGGACCAGTGACACCCGTTGCTGACGTTTTTCTACTATATGTAGGTGAGGATGATGATTGGTGTATGCCGGCCTCGACGAAGGAGTAGCGCTTGCATTGCACACACATACCTGGTGCCGTGCCGACTTTTGCGTAAGATGTGATGTGATTGGCTTTTGTAGTAGATTTACATATTGGTATTTATGCATGTGTTTGTGAGGCTTGTATGCCTTGTTTTAGAAATGTGTGGGAATGTTTTGAGAAAGACTTTAATGATGTGCTATGTTGAAATGAAAAGGAATCAAATGAGCTGAGTATGAGATTGTAGGTGGGCTAGACCCAATTACACTATGTTTGGATGTTTGAAGTTTAGTGTGATATAAATTGTTGTTTTATATATATATTTATTGTGCCGTAGTTTAACAGGTTATCCCCTTATTGCACTTTTAGGGGAGGCTCTGTCCGTTTTATTCCGGGTTTTATGAATTTTATTGTTGTTTTAATTATTTTGGTGTGCGATGATTATCATGACATTCACGTAGTATCCTGTTAGGGTTTTGCATCTCATTCATATATTGTTTGCGCATTAGCGGCGTGCTCCATCTTGAGACGTCGAGAGGGTTATATCGTAGCCCTTTAGGTTTTGGGCCAGCCAACTTAATCGGTTTATGAGTAGTTCGATCCTTTGTAACAGTTCTGGTCCGGGTTGAGAGTAAACCGGATTGGGGTGTTACAGAGCGAGTTCGAGCGAGCTTGAGCTAGACTAGTTTTTAGATTATAAGTATGGGCCTAGATGGCCGTATGAGCATGTTATAGAAGCTGAGTATGCTCGACATGCAGATGATAAGATCCGTGAGTTATCAGTGTATACTGAGGTATTCAAATTTGTTTACATATGTTAGCCAGAATTTTAGGCTTAGATCTAGGCTCTTGCTGTGTTTAGTACCCATTTGGGATTTTCAAGGTATCTTAGTGCATCCATCATATGGATTTCGGATCATTAGATTGTGCCCCCGTGGGCCCAACTCGATTGTGTTTAGGGTTTTGAATCCCATTTACCCTTTTTACCTCAATTACCGCCTATAAAGTTACTTTGAGGACTCGAGTCAGTTTAGACTTCAGACGGTCTTGATCTGAGCTTTTTGTCGATATGTATAGTGCATGTACCCATAGGTGGGCCCCACTAGGCCACGAGTTTTCGGACGTCTTGATCATGCCATGTGTCAAGATTCGAGCCATCTACTCAGCTTTATGTTCGCTCGTTGATTTCTAGTGTTTCCACAATTTTGAAATTTTCCACTATTATGCCGCCGCCACTTCGGCGCACCACCAGCGTGACCCCCGCCCTCCTCCGGCCACCGCATCAGTACGGCTGTGACCATCTCAAGGCCGGCTACCAGTCCATACCCATCATCACCACCGGAGTTGCCGCAGTAGCCGCCAGCGACGTTGTTTTCAGACTCGTTTTCCGCCTATGCTACCACCCTTTCGGGCCATTTTTTGGCAATGGCGAGCCATCTCCATCCAGTCTGACCACTCCCACAACTTCATCTTGCCTAAACCTACATTTTGAGAAAACCTACAACGATCGTCGTGCCCGCCATCGCCGACAAGGAAGTCGCTGCACCCGACGATGATCCGCCGCCTTTCTTGTCGTTTTCAGGCCAGCCAATGGCCGGACTCCGCCGGTCGTCACCACCATCACCTCCTCCATCATGCCCTCTTTTGATCACGACTGATGGCAGCCTCTACTGCACTGCTGTTGACGTTCTCTGGCAACTGGCACCGCCGCCAATTGTTGGCCCGTTTACCCACATTCCCGCGACCACATCCGCCAGCTGTGACTGTAACTGCCAGCCCACTATTGCGTCCGTCTGGTCATGCCTGAGTTTGCCAGTCCATGTCCATGTCGTGTCCATTAGCCTAGCCAACCCAGCCCATTTTCCAGTTAACCTAGACCTGGTTGGTTCAGTACTTTCGATTTAGTCTGGTTCAGCTTGGTTTGGTCTGTTTTAGACCGCTTTCATCCGTTCTTGCACCGTTTTCGGTAATTTGAGAATTTCTATATTAGTTTAGATGCATATTCACATTGTTTAACATGATTAGATATTATGATGATTTTTCTTTATTTATTGTTTTATTTAATTATTTATTGATTCATTATTATTTATTTATTTGTATTTATATGTTTATCATATATAATGAACGTTTACATGATTATTTGTTATTAATAATATTATATTTATTTATTTATATTAGTCTTAGTATGTTTATTAAATTGTAAATTTATTTATTTATATATTTATATATTTATTTATCTATTTGTATGTTCGCATATATGTTATTATTTATTTGTATTTAATAATGCATTCTTATATTGTATAACTATGATATTATTATTATTCCTATTAATGAATATTAAATATTCATTTATTTATTGAATTATTATTGAATTATTGAATTATTTAAGTGTTTACTAATACTAGTATATATTATATTTACTCGAGTTTGCCTGTATAATTATATAGTGTAATTATCTTATTATTTTATGATTATGGTATTATTTTTGTTCATGTATTTATTATTTACCTAATTATCTATGTGCGTATTTATTTGTTTATTCATTATTATTATGTCTTGATTTGTGTGCCAGGTGTTTAGTTATAAGTTTGTTGGCATTATTTTCTTTATTAGGATGTATTGAGGATATGAGCACACACCACGAGCATGTATCATATAGAGATGTTGGTATTTTACTTAGTAGTGGGTTCCGATATAGGTTTCGGAGTTCGAGCTCGCCGTAGATGTGTTGATACACTTTGAGCTTAGACCACAGGTCCGTAGGACTCTCTTTCTCTGCTTGACTCCATGCATGTAAAGTTTGATTGCGTTTTATACGCATGCAGCATAGGCGGAGTTTTATCGGATCCCTCCGATGTCGGGCTATTTAGCCGTATTTTTTACCCATGTTTAATAAAACTACAAGGATGAGATCCCTTGTTGGTTTTCGAACTTAAGGTCTAGAAATTTATGATATAAGCCTCTATCCTAAGCCTTTTATATAAGTACGTGAATTTTTATGGATTTCATGAATAAGAGAGTGAGCGGTATGGAGATATTTATGAATCGTACTAGTACTCCTTTAAACCATGAGGTAGTGCGGTATATAATTGTACTGCATAATGCAGTGCATTTCCAGAATATGTGGCACTAACTTAACTGTTCCTTTTGCCACTCGAGTACCATGGCAGGTGATATGGAATGTGTGAGGGCGTAAGCGCTGTATGTATGCATATATGAATATGATTATGAGCTGCGCATGCGAGCTGGTAATTGCTTAAGTATGTTTGCTTACCGCCCAATGTGAGGCTATCTTGAAGTTTTATAAGTTTTCATGGGTAATGGAATACCCATTTGCCAGATTGGATTAGTTATTTTTCAGACCAGTAATATTCGTTAGTGACGGTTTTCATATAATTTATATAAGTCATGCAAATCTTGAGTTGACTTTTGTGGGAGGACAGATAAATGCTACGCACACTTAAGCTCAACACAGTATTTACTTTCTTACATTTATTTATATTTGATTTGTTTTGATGCTTATTTGACAATGCTTTCCATTCTCATGACACCAAGAGGGTCATTTTGATTGATCGAGTCTTACTGACCAACAATATTAAACATGAATTGACTCTATCGTAACATTTCTGATCCGGTTATTAGGTGAACCAAAATCAGGTTGTTACAACATAAGGCGAAACTAAGTTCGAAAATAACACGAGAGATCTCATTCTCAGGGTTATTAATCATAGAAATAAAATCCATCTAGACAGCCCGTGTAGAGTGGTGTTCGATAAAACAACTACTTAATATGTCCTACAATGTGAAAATCAAATCTGCAATAGTGTAAAGAGGTAAATCTGAGAAGAGTCCTAACGAACATGAGGTTTAAGATCCAAGCATATCAGCACCTCAACAACAAGCTCGCACTCCTAAACATACATTGGAAGTCAGTGCTAAACAAAAGACTAATAATTCTATATGATGTATAGTTGTAGTGTGTACTCACAGCAATAGCGACATCAGCTCAAATGGAAGACAAGGCAAAAAATATCCAAAAATAAATACTCAACAAGTAAAGCGGGACATGACAAGGAATAAGTCACCATTAAACAGATAATAAATAAATAAATAAATGAGCTCATTGATAAATAGATCAATAATAAATATATGAGAATAAATAATACACTAATCATAAAATTCTATTTAGTTACTTAGCAATATATACTTAATTTAGATTTTTAAAAATTTTATATTAATTTATATAAATATTATTAATTATTATTAAAAATACTTAAAGTATAATTTTATTTGAATAAAAATCATTAAAAAATTATATTTTATCTAGTAACTAAAATTTTATGCTTATTAAAATTAAAATTATTTTTAGTACTTTTATACGACTATACTTTAGTGTTAAAATAAATAAATAATCATTATTTTTATCTAAAAATAATATAATAATATTGGATTGCATCCCGGTGTTGAAACTGGACCTAACCCGCTGGTTGGCAATCGCAGGTAGACCTTGAAGACCAATGAGTCTTACCTCTAAACATTTTAATCGGATTGCAAAATGTGACCTGCCAATTTAACTAATGATTAACAAATCAAACCCCTAATTAACTTGTAATAAATGTCCACAGTGATTATAATTTCAAAGTTTATTATTATTAAAACAACTTTAGGAAAAAGTAAATCAAACGCACATGCTTTTGTATTGAAGTTGATGAGTTATAATATTTTCCCACCAAAATCTTGCTCGAGTCATTGCTGGTCGATCCATCAACTACATGTACCAAATACATACCAATCTATGACAAGTTAAGAAAAAGTAAATCAATCGCATACGACTTTGTATTGAAGTTGATGAGTTATATTATTTTTGCACCGAAATCTTGCTCGAGTCATTGCTGGCCGATCCATCAACTACATGTACAAATACACATACCAATCTATGCAACTAATGAATTCAGATGTAAACTACAAAAATGTCGTTTATTTTCACTTTACAAAATACATAAATTCAAATGGCATAAGAGCCTGTTCATAATCTATGCTGAACAACTCTAAATAAGTTAGGATAATAAGCCTAACTGATTAAGAAGAAAATCTAATTAAAAAACAAGGATGTTGAATTTGCTTCTATCAAACTGTATATCTAGTTGTAAACACCCTCGGACGCAAGGTGATTAACGATGAGATGGTATGCCGCCTGGGTGAGATGAACTCCATCCCATTGCAAGTACTCCGACGGATCAGAGCACACATTGGTGCCCTCGGCTCCACACATTCGGTTCACATCGAAGTTGTACTCTCCTCCTCCTCCACAGCAAGCACTGTGAGCTCTTTCGTCCGATCCCTCGTTCACTTTGATCCCCACAAGGTCTTGTAGAGAGTTGTAAAGGTCTGCGTACTTGATCGCAACATCCGAGTACTTGCTCCTCAACCCCTCCAATGCCTTCTCCAGATGGCTGTTGTGGCTCTGCGCAAACTCGTTCAAGCTCTTCACGCACTTGTTGCCATCGTATACTGAAGCGTCGCTGCCTTGGAACATGGTGAGGTAGATGGGCATGCATCCGATAGGAAAGTTTCCCGGTACCACCAAGTGCCTTGCACCCATGTTGATCAACTCCTCGGCAGTGTCGGTGATCTTGTTGACGACGTCGGGGATGAGGGCGGTCACCTCCTCCATCTGCTTACCGCCGGCGAGGGCGTAGTTGTAGTCGTTGCCTCCCACCTCCCCCAACAAGAAGAGCGCCTTGCCCAGGTCGGTGCTGCCCGCCGACTGGAGATGGTCCTTGAACCAGCCGAGTTGCACCCCGAGGGAGCTGCTGGTGAAGGTGTTGCCGATGCCCCTGTCGTTGAGTTCGCCGACGTCGAGCGCGGTGGCGCCGGCGACGGCGAAGTTGACGCCGGTGGTGGACGAGCGGGAGTTGCTGGTGTCGAGGTATGGGGGCGGGGAGGGCAGGTGCAAATAGTCGGAGATGAAGTCGATCATGAGGCGGCCGTCGGAGCACCTGCCTGTTGCACCGCCCATGCTCTCGCCATAGGGGCTGTTCCCGATCGTGCCGAAGCCGCCGGAGAGGCCTTGACGGATGAGGTTGCCGGTGTCGGTGAGGGAGTCGCCGAAACTGTATATGGCTTCGTAGGACTGCCCACCGAGAAGAGAAGTAGGCGCAGGCCGCGCCGCACAGGAGAAGAAAAGAGAGACGAAGACGATTGCCGTGAGAAGCTTAGAGAAAGCCATGAACGCTGCTTGAAGAGTTATGTGGGTGATGGGAATATGTATTTATAGACGTCATTTCTGTTTCTTGTAATGCTAGAAACTGGAGGCGGTTTCTTGCAATGCTAGAAACTGGAGGCGGTTAATACAAAGAAGAAAGATAATTAGTATATTTAGATGTAAATCGTCCTCACATAATCTACTCTAGATAATGATGAATTGCAACTGATTGGTAAGAGGTAAGAGGTAAATGCAATTGCCATGCATCGGCAGAACCGATTGTTAGAACCTATCTCTACATTATTATGTGATTATCATTTAATATAATACAAAAATGTATATTTATCTACAAAATTAGAATTTATTTCCAATATATATATATGATTATCATCTATCTCTAAATTATTTTGTGATTTACATTAAAAATTTAGATAATATCAAAGTAGATAATGGTTTTTCATCATTTGTAATATTTTCCAAAAACACAAATTGACCACACCTATTGGGATAGTGGCCAGGGCTAATTGGGGTTGGCTAAGATTGTGATTAAGTACAGCCGCTTGTTGCTTGCCGATTGCATAACAATCTCACGGAAAGACTAACATTTTTCTCAATCCACCCACACATAGTATTTATTACTAATTAAAATTTTAATTTTAATAATATTTGTAAAAGTGGGTATCTCTTGAATTTATTTTCTCCAATTAAGTCATTCAAATAGAATGACATATTTGAAAATGATTTTGATATATTGCTTATTTCACAAATATTTGATTTCACAATTCTATCATTCTAATTTAGATGACCTATTATTAGATTATCCGATGGGGCTCCAATTAAAAGTCACTCTTTCACTTGAGTATGGGCACACATAATAGGATTTGAGGCGATAGGCTCGCAAAATCTAATTCGAAAAGAACTCAACATATTTTTAATAAAGATTTTTCCACAACCTTCGAAAACTTAGGGTGGACTATGTAAAACTGAAGTACCGTAAAGTATAAAGAACTTAGGTTCATATTTCTGAAGTAGTTGTCTTCACTTTGCTTTGTAGTACAAAAGTAACCAAGAAAGTTTTATTTTTCTTTGTGAAATAAAGAGAAACAACTTTGGGTGAGGGTTAGATGATGGATTTTACAAAATCCATGCCATCAAACAGAATTCAACAAGAATAAAATGAAAATGACGGAGAAGATGAATTTGTGGAAGCTATTTTTACTAATAAGAAAAACTTCTCTAAAATATATAAGATGTTTTTTTATTTGAAAAGAATAGATCTGGGCCGTCCTTTTAATCGGACGGCCCAGATCAACCTTTGGGGCAGAAAATTTTTTTTCCCATTGCTTAGGCAATCAGGAACCTAACTAAAAAGGAGAATACTAACTGTGAATATAGTGAAATACCCTCTAACATATTTTGTTGAATAAAATTGTTTTGCAATTCCTATTTCAGTTGAACTAAGTACTAACGGAGATGAAATGTCCAATGACAAAATAGAAATAATGGTTAATAATTTTCAGCTCACTTGTACCTCTCTATTTTTCCTCAAAAAGATATTTATTATCAATTAGAAGCAAAATACATGGATAAGTTGGGTTTATCCCACATTGGTCGTAACGGGTGTTGGTGACTTGTATATAGGTTAATAGGAATGCCTTATTCTCTAAGCTAGCTTTTGGATTAAGAGAGGCTCGTGACACCTATTGCAAGTCATTTTGGCCCTAAGGTCTAACACTGGTATCAGAGCCCGTTGCTTTGCCTACGTAGTAAGATTGTCAGATGATATGCGAACGCCTGATATTTGAAGGGGAGTTGTTGGGTTTATCCCACATCGGCTAATGTGAAAGCCTCATTCCCTAAGCCATCCTGATCTGTAAAGGGGAATTGTTGCGTTTGTCCCACATTGGTTTTAGAGGGTGTTGGTGACTTAAATATAGGCTAATTTGAAAGCCTAACTCTCTAAGCTAGCTTTTAGATTAAGAAAGGACCATGACACCTATTACAAGTCCCTTTTGGGGGCTCAAAGGGCCTAACAAAATAAAGTAGGTAACACCCCGTTTTCGGTTCACCTAAGAACTGAATCAGAAATTTTACCATCTTGGTGTCATGAGAATGGAAGACAATATTAAATATGGGTTAAAAAAGCATTAAATATAAATAAAAGTAAAAAGGAAAAAATTCTCTAAGCTAAAGTGTGTATAACATTTATTTGTCCTCTCACCAAACCAAAGTCGAATCAGGTATTGCAAGACCAACATATATTATATGAAAAACGTCGTTAGTAATGAGTGTTACAAGTTTAAAAAATGACTAATATAAACTGGCAAATGGGTAATCCATTACCCACGAAAACTTTAAAAACTTCGGAATTCCCTCACTATGGGTAATCCATTACCCACGAAAACTTTAAAAACTTCAGAATTCCCTCACTGGGTGATAGCATGTCACCACTATGATCGACAGCTGTGTGTAACGTTTATTTGTCCTCTCACCAAAGTCGACTAGCTAATTCTTACATACCCAGCAAACATTCTAAGGTTTGTTCATGACCATGGGGACTCCAAATATGCCTGAACAAAATATAATAGCTAGCTAACACTTTGAAATACAATACTTAAAAATATCATGCTAAATCTCAAATTATTTTAATCTAATGAAATCAGGAAACATAATGCATTCGGAAGCATAGGGTGGACCATTAGGGCTCGATGAATTTCTACCTTCTAGACTACTCCATTTTAGTAAATTTTACTACCGTTTTGACATTTTACAAACCAACTTAAGGAATTCAAGATGTTGAATTAAAGAATATGATCAAGAGAGATTCTTATTTGTCAATTTAACTTGCAAACCAAATTGTCATCCACTTACTACCCATTTACTGAAAAAAGTTTACCCCATACTTCCAAACGAGATTGTGCCACTAATTTACCCACTACATAAAAAAATCGAAAATATCGTAAATACCTAGATTTGAGTTTTTTCATTCAAAAAATATCTAAGTTTATAAAATGTTATTAGATATAACCACTTTTAAAACTTTTATATCAATCAAAACCAAATTCCATCATTTTTTATTTAATGAGGAAAATAACCATACGATTTATTTTTATTAATATCAAAGTAGAAAGTGGATAAAAGTTACTACTTTTACAAACGTTATATATATATATATATATATATATATATATATATATATATATATGACTTATAAAAGATAAATAAACTCTAAAATTATCTTATCGATGAACTAAAAAGTGAAAATATATATTTTATTAAATTTTGGACCATATAAAATAAATTTGAATTTCGGACCATCAAAATTTAAAAAATAAAATAATATATATTTTTGGTGTTTGAAATGTGAATTTAATATTGACATGTTTTATTTGAAATTAAAATTTTTTTATCTAATATATTTTTATTATGAATAATTTTTTAAAAAAATAAAATATCATTCATTATATAAAATGTAAGAAAAATATGTTTAAGAAAATTTGATGTTTGATTAAGGGAACCTAAATAAAAAGGAGAATACTAACTCTGAATATCGTGAAATGTCCTCCAACATATTTTGTTGACTAAAATTGTTTTGCAATTCCTATTTCAGTTGAACTAAGAACTAACAGAGATGAAATGTCCAGTGAGAAAATACAAATAATGGCTAATAATTTTCAGCTCACTTGTACCTCTTTTTTTCCTCAAAAATATATTTATTATTAACTAGAAGCAAAATACATGGATATGTTGGGTTTATCCTACATCAGTTGTAGAGGGTGTTGGTGACTTGTATATAGACTAATGAGAAAGTCTTATTCCCTAAGCTAGTTTTTTGATTAAGAGAGACATGTGACACTTATTGCAAGTCCCTTTTGGGGGCACAAAGGGCCTAAGCTAGCTTTTTGATTAAGAGATGCCTGTGACACTTATTGCAAGTCCGTTTTAGGGGCCCAAAGGGCCTAACAGTGGTATCAGAGCCAGGTTAGTCGCGGGTTTGCCTACGCCGATTATGGTTGTCTCCTTCATGGGTTCCACCTGATGATTTAAGGGGAGATTATCGGGTTTGCCTAAGCCGATTATGGATGTCTTATTCATGGGTTCCACCTGATAATTTAAGGGGAGCGACTTGCCTATGCTGATTATGGTTGTCTCCTCTATAGGTTCCACCCGATGATTTAAGGGAAGCGACTTGCCTATGCAGATTATGGTTGTCGTTCCCTGATGGTGGAAGCGACTTGCCTACGCAGATTATGGTTGTCTCCATGGGTTCCACCTAATGGTGGGTGTCGTCTGATTAAAGTGACCGTGGGTGTCGTCTGATTAAAGTGACCTTCATGGGTTCCACCTAATGGTGGGTGCCGTCTGATTAAAGTGAGATTGTCAGACGATAATGATTTCGGGAATGCTAATGATTTTGGGAATGCCCGACATGTAAAGGTGAGTTGTTGGGATAAATAATTTTGGGAACGCCTGATATGTGAAGGGGAGTTGTTGGGTTTATCCTACATCGGTTGCATAGGATGCTCATGACTTTTATATAGGCTTATTCCTTAAGCTAGCTTTTGGATTAAAAGAGATTTCGGGAATGCCCGATATGTGAAGGGGAGTTGTTGGGCTTATCCCACATCTAAGAGAGATTTCGAGAACGCCCGATATGTGAAAGGGAGTTGTTGGGTTTATCCCATATTGGTTGTAGAGGGTGTTCGTAATTTTTATATAGGTTAATATGAAAGCCTTATTCCCTAAGCTAGCTTTTAGATTAAGAGAGGCTTATAAGTCTCTTTTGGGGGCCCAGAGGGCCTAACAGAATAAAGGAATGCAGCAAGAACATGACCAACCATGACCACAATATTAAGGTTCTAGCTAGCCCATTTTAAGTCCCTTTTGGGGGTCCAGAGGGTCTAATAGGATAAAGGAGTGATAGTAAGAACATGACCACAATATTAAGGTTCTAGCTGGCCCATCTTATGGTGTATTTCTGTAACACTCCGATTTCGGTTCACCTAAGAATCAAATTAGAAATGTTATGATTGAGTTGAGTCATGTTTAATATTGTTGGTTGGTAAAACTCGATCGATAAAATAGATCGAAACAACCCTCTTGGTCAATAAAATAGATCGAAACAATGCTATTGTGTCATGAGAATGGAAGACATTATTAAATATGCGTTAAAAAAACATCAAATATAAATAGAATTAAAAAGGAAATAAATGTGTTGAGCTCAAGGAAGTGTAACGTTTATCTGTCTTCCCAGCAAAGTCAACTCAGGATTTGCAAAATTTGCAAGACCTACATATATTATATAAAAAACTTATAGGATTTGCAAGACCTACATATATTATATGAAAAACGGCAGCAACACTTATCTGTCCTTCCACCAAAGTCGACTCAGGAGGATTTGCAAGACCTACATATATTATATGAAAAATGTTAGCAACGTTTATCTGCCCTCTGTCCTCCTACCAAAGTCGACTCAGGATTTGCAAGACCTACATATATTATTTGAAAAACGTCAGCAATGAGTGTTACAAGTCCAAAAAATAACTAGTACAAACTAGAAAATGGGTAATTTATTACCCACAAAAACTTATAAAACTTCAGAATTGCCTTACACTAGGCGGTAAACAAACATACTAGAGGGTGTTGGTGACTTTTATATAGGTTAATACGAAAGCCTTATTCCCTAAGCTAACTTTTGGATTAAGAGAGGCCTGTGACACTTATTGAAAGTCTTTTTGGGGGCCCAGAGGGCCTAACAGGATAAAGGAGTGACAGTAAGAACATGACTACAATATTAAGGTTCCAGCTGGCCCATCTTATAATGGATTTCTGTAACACCCCGATTTCGGTTCACCTAAGAACCAAATCAGAAATATTATGTTCGAGTTGAGTCATATTTAATATTGTTGGTTGGTAAGACTCGATCGATAAAATAGATCGAAACAACCCTCTTGGTGTCATGAGAATAAAAAAATCAAATATAAATAGAAGAAAAAAGAAATAAATGCGCTGAAGTGTGTAACGTTTATCTGTCCTCCCACCAAAGTCGACTCAGGATTTGCAAGACCTACATATATTATGTGAAAAATGTTAGTAATAAGTGTTACAAGTCTGAAAAATAACTAGTACAAATTTGCAAATGGGTAATCCATTACTCACAGAAACTTATAAAACTTCAAAATTACCTCACACTGGGCGGTAAACAAATATACTTAAATAAATGCCAGCTCGCATGTACAACTAATATTCATAATCATACATATAACACTTATGCCCTCACATCCTCCATATTACACGTGCCACAATACTCGAGTGGCAAAAGGAACTTTTAAGTTAGTCCCACAATTTCCAATAATGTGCTGCATTACGAAGTACCCTCATACACCGCACTACCTCAGGGTTTGAAGGAGTACTATTGTGGTCCATACATATCTCCATACCACTCATTCTCTTATTCATTAATTATGTAAAAATGTGCGTACTTATATAATAGGTTTAGGGAAAAGGCTTGTATCATACATTCTGGAGCTTTAGTTCGAAAAGCAACAAGGGATCTCATCTTTGTAATTTTATCAAACATGTGTAGAAAACATTGCTAAATGGCCCGACATTAGAGGGATCTGATAAAATACCGCTGATGTTGTCCTACGTTTAAAACAAGATTAAACTCTACACGCAAGGAGTCAAGCAAAGAGAGAGAGTCCTACGAACCTGTGGTCCAAGCTCCAAGCCCAACAACACATCCACGGCGAGCTCAGACTTCGTAACATACATCGAAACCCATTACTAAATAAAATACCGTTATCTTTATATGATGCATACTGTAATGTGTGCTCATATCATTAATACATGGTAATAAAGAAAACAATACTAACAAATTTATAACTAAACATGTGGCATGCAAATTGAGATATAATAATTAATAAATAATAAATAAATAAATAAATAAGGAATGTACTCATAGATATTTAGATAAATAATAAATACAAGAACATAAATAATACTCTAATCATAAAATAATAATATAATTATATTATATAAATACACGGGTAAACACGAGTAAATATCAAAATATACTCGAGTTAGTAAACATATAAATAAATAATAATTCAATAAATAAATAAATAGTTAATACTTATTAATCATGAATAATAATAATATTATAGTTATACAATACAAGAATGCATAATTAAATATAATTAAATAATAACATACATGCGAACAAATAAATAAATAAATATAATATATATATATATATATACATATATATATACATATATAAACAAAATAACTATACTCATATGCATTTATAAACTATAGCCTCACAATTATCCCATATGGAAGATAATTGGTTTCCAAGAGTTAAAGGAAAAGAAAAAATAGTGGAAGAAATTATTAAACCAGTTTTAATAAAGCCTCCAATAATAACTACTAAGTTTATTACTAAACCCCCTATAAATGAAGAATTTATATCAAAACTAAGTGAGAAATTAGGGGAATTAAAAATAAAAGAATCTATAAAAATAGTAAATGTTTTGAAGAACAAGATGAATTGATAAATCAATTCTCGGAATCAATAAATGTTATTAGACCAAATTCAGTACAACCTTTTCTAATAGCTAGAAATTACTATCAAAGACCCACTTCTGCTACTGTATTATTCGAGGAAAATGCTTTCCAATCTGCATTAAGTTATAATGGAAGAATAGTATATGAGTGGAATAAGGATGGTCTAAGTGAATATCAAATAATTACAACATTACATAATATGTTAATGTATGCAACAAGTTGTAGAATAAATAATAATTGTGATAGACAAATATTAGAAATGATAATTGTAGGATTTTCTGGCCATCTTAAAGGTTGTTGGGACAATAATTTATCTCAAGCACAAAAGATAGAGATATTAGGAGCAATGAAACTTGAACCTAATACTAATCAAGTAAGAGAAGATTCTGTGTATAAATTAATACAGACTATTAGATCATTTTGTAGGTGATATTCAAAGTCTTAAGGAAAGAACTCAAGAATTAATAATGAATATCAGATGTCCTACATTGACACATTTTAGATGGTATAAAGATAGATTTTTATCACTCTTATATCAAAGAGATGATTCTAATTTAGATTTTTGGAAAGAACGGTTTATATCTGGTCTACCTAATCTCATTGCAGAAAGAGTAAGGGAATTTAAGAGAATTACATAATGGAACAATCCCTTATAATGAATATACTTTTGGACAATTAATAGGTAGAGTTGTTTCAGAAGGACTAAGTCTTTGTAATGATCTTAATCTAAGAAATCAATTAAAGAAACATAGACTATTAGGAAAGAAAGAATTAGGAGAATTTTGCCAAAGGTTTGGAACTAATATAACTCCTAAATATCCTTCTACGTCTAAGTCTAAGACTAGAAGTAAAAATAAGAAACCCTTTATTCCTTATAAAAGGTAAAAGAAAAACATAGATAAGAAACCTATAAATCCAAAAATGACAAAGAATAGGAATAAAGCATATACATCAAAACCCTCAAAACCTTTAGTTTGTTGGGATTGTGGTAAAACAGGACATACCAGAACCCAATGTAGACTAAAAAAGAAAATTAAAGAATTAAATATTCCTGATGAAGAAAAAGAAATTTTAATAAATTTAAAAGATGAATCAGAAGATAATAATTCAGATTATGATAGTCTGAATTAAAAAGTGCATAATGTATTAGACAACACAACTATATATATATATATATGGGATATAATGTTGTTGTACTGTAGCACAGCCAAGATGGCTATTCTGCAGTTTGATTCTAGCGACGCCCGCGGCACCCCTCAGCCCCGTGATTCTTCCCGTGCATCACACAGCACACCGCGACGACGACGAAGTAGCAGGTGGTCAGAGGAGTACAGCGTTGGCGAAAGAACTGGTCGGAGGAGTACAGCACCGGCGAAAGAAGCGACGACAACGAAGTAGCAAGGCTGTTCAGCCAGAACCTTTGTTTCGCTTCCTCTGTTTCTCCACCAACGCGGCGCACCGCGGCTGGCGGGAGGCGTCGGCTTGAGAGTCCGGAGAGGAGGCGGTCGCCGGCGGGTCCAGCCTCGGCGAAAGAAGCTACACTTTTTCGACACCACCGACCACAGCTCTATTTCCCGCTTCCTTTGTTCACTCTGTTTCTCCCAAGACACCGCGCAGCACGGCCAACGGGATGAAGGCGGGAGGCGTTGGCTTGGGAGTCCGGTGAGGAGGCGGTCGCCGAAGAGTCCACCGTTGCAATCGCCTCAATCAAAGCTATAGATTTTTCGATGCCGCCGACCACAGGTCTGTTTCCCGCTTCCTCTGTTCTCTATGTTTCTCTCGGGACGCCGCGCAGCACGGTCGGCGGGATGAAGGCCGGATGTGTCGGCTTTGGAGTCCGGTGAGGAGGCTGTCGCAACACGGCCGGTGGTGGTGCAGGTGACGGCGGCGGCGAGGAAGGGGGGATCGTCGGTAGGGGAGAAGGTCAGGGTGAAAATAAAGGGGTGGGGGCAATTTCGTAATAAAAACTTGACTCTCTCCCGATTCGAGTTAATATTACGAAATACGTTCCGAAAAATATAAAAAATTACAGTAAAATAACATAAAATAAAATAATCAAATTCTAACTCGAATAACATGCTCTGAACCTAATAACCCACCCAAAACTAATATTGACTCGAGTCAAGAGCGAGTTAAGTTTTTATTACAAAATTATTTTGTAATAAAATAAAATAAAATAATTTCATATAAAAAATGACTGGGTCCCGACACAAGTCAATATTACAAAATAAATTTAAAAAATAAAATAAAATAATTTTATAATAAAAGCTTGACTCGCTCTCGACTCGAGTCAATATTACAAAATAAATTTTTAAAAAATAATGTAATTTTGTAATAAAAACTTGAGTCGCTCATGACTCGAGTAAATATTATAAAATACATCTCAATAAAATACCATAAAATAAAATAATCAAGTTCTAATGGATTATTTTATTTTATGGTATTTTAATCTATTTTTTTATATTTTTTGAGATGTATTTCGTAATATTGATACGAGTGGGAAGGAAATGGGCAGGGGTAGTTTTGTAATAAAAACTTGACTCGATCCCAACTCAAGTTAATATTACGAAATAGATCCCGAAAAATATTAAAAAATACAGGAAAATACCATAAAATAAAAAATCAAATTCTAATGGATTATTTTATTTTATGGTATTTTATTCTAATTTGCCAAGGTGTCCAACT